>JEMP01000084.1:0-112491 GCA_000738655.1 Venturia pyrina ICMP 11032 | reverse complement strand
ATACGTAATATTTACGTTAGGGTTACGATAGATCCTAAGATAGGGAAATTCCTAGGAGTTTTAGAGTTTTAGTTTTCTTAGGATTTATAGTTAAGGGTCTAGGTAACGTATAGGCGTACTAGCCTATACCTACGCGGTTTATAGTCGCCTTAAGTGCGAGGACGCCCTCCTAGAGGGGGAGGTAATTATAATAAGGTTTAGGATTATTCCTTAAAGGAAAGGAGTTTAGGAGATAATTAGGTAATTATAGATTACCTAACCTACACGTATATAGGTCGCAGGTTCCTCGTAAGGAAGGAACCTTAGAGATTATCTTTGACATCAATCTATTCTCATACTTCTTATAATTCTCACAATCTTCGTATACTTGCAAGCTTATATTTTTCCGCCTCTAGAGTCGTAAACTAAAAAAGAGCTGATATAAGCTTATAAGTCGATTCATATCCAGCTAATCGCGGATTAAAAGTCTTATCAGCCGACGCTAGAACTTTATCCAAGGGCTCGTCAAAACTCCTCTTTATCGTGTTCTCGGAGTATCGAGACCCCCAGCCGATCAGTATTTTTGGCGCGTTCGTCAAAATGTCTAATAGAACAGAATCATAGTAAGGTTCTTCGTTAGTCCAAGTAATTCATTTTTTCGCTTTTGTTAGATGACCGAAGTTCATTCGGACAGTTTTTTGTATCAAAAGAGCGATAGGTGCGGTTGTAGTTGCTGATATATATACATACCTTCTACATTTCTCAGACTCCACAAGCAGGCGAGTAAGAAAGTACACGCGATGGCCTACCCTCATTCTTTAATCATCGTATCAGTTCGCGCAAAGAGCAGGATAAGGCTCATGTGAGAGACAGCTTCTAAAAATCCTTGAGACGTTAGCTTGGTCTGTTGATTATAGGTTGAATATAGGTTGATGTACGCACATATATGGTCATGATGTTTGTGATCTTCATCGCCACAACATCCACAATCACCATCAAAGACTGTTTCATCGGGCCAGCGTCAAAGATTGTCTCAGCCGTTATTGAGACCTTGCAAAGCTACAAGCAGCATATAATCAAAGCCTGCGGCTCTGGAGAAAGGAAATGCCGCTTCCATTTGTTTTTCCGTGCGTAATTTCTCTAGATTGCTTAGACTTCTAATGGTCGTTATTTCATATTCCCCCTCTCACCTGTTAAGACGTCTTGATATGTTGTATCGTATTGTACTATAAAAGGGTTAGAAACAAGAAGAGAGTGTCTTCACAAAAAATCAATGGGAACAGCAAATCGAAGGAGCAGTCCGATTTTTCATCCTCTTATTTTACGAAAAGTTTCATTCGTCGGAAAGTATGTGCAAGTGCGTCGGGACTCAAGGACCTTCAGGGTGCTAACTTGAATGCTGCACTGGAGATCACAGTTACTTTTTCGAGATATCATAACAACCATCATTGAGAATAAAATCCATCACCAAATGTCAGTTCTACTTTCAAGTACTTCTGGGAACCAGTCAGCGTAGCAATGCAAAAGCTGGATGCTAGATACCCAGGAGGCGGTGGAAGGGGAAAGCACTACAAAGAGATTCTTTTGTGAGCTTTACGAAGTCCATACTCCTTTAAAACTGTAGATTTTATATCTATTTCTCCCTGTCAACAACTCACGCTTGGTCGTATACGGGAGAGTGTTTACAAAGAAAAATCCTCTAAACAGCGTAGATATCGAGTTTCATCACGGGACGATCATCATCAGTATCACGTCCCTTGCTCTCTTCTTCCAAGGCCTCGCTTCTTGGGAAATCCTAGCTTTGTGACACAACTTCATGGGCCAGACCGAAGTGCAGACATTCAGGAGTTGCGGTACGGTCGGCCATAATTCAAGAATCCATCAACGCACCACCTCCGTGATCTCGCAAGTATTGAGGGCGAGAAAGCACTAAGAGAAGGTTGTATAAATGCCACTTCACTCAGGAATCACGGACACACCTTTAACCGGATCAGCGATTGAACACGGCACCATGCTTTCCTATCTTCATAGAGTCGCCAAGAGATTTTCCAAACTAACCAGAAGTTAGCAGTCTTGTACATAAGTGCGTCGGACTATCCAATGTTTGAGGCCCAGAAAAGCGACAGATGCGAAGCGTTCGCATGGAGGCGGCCATATTAACACAGTCGCCGACCTACACGCGAATGCTCAAGGCCTTGACGAGATTCGGTGGATTGAGTCCAAGAACTCGAGCGAACTGTCAATGATCGTCATCGTCACCACGCAACATCTGCAACTCATCATCTTCGCAGCATGGAGTCTTCTCAGATAACGACGTTGACGGTCTAAGCTCTTACTTCAATTCCCTGTCCATATGCTGCAGAATTTCAGAGACCTGGTTTATAGCATAGCCGGAAGCGACCCATTCGGGGATTTCGGCTGTATCGTGGCGAACGAAGGGATTGACTGCTTGTTTGTTTTATATGGCGTAACAGCAGATGTTCTGAGAGGAAAGACCCGATTATAAAGGAATGTTGTCGGCATGATGCGTTCCTGAACAAGCCGTCGGCTAGCTCAGCTCAGCGCAGATAGACGAAGCAATAGATGATTTATCATTGATGCCGAAGAGTAGCATGTCTGCGATCTCCCTTCTATTGCTTCATCCATTCATGATGGGACCCCAGAAAGACAAGCGGGCATGAAGCCAGACTACCCGCCCTCATTTGTAAACTTGTATCGCGCCATCGTTGTCCTCAACTATCATGCCACACGCATCGAGCCCGCAAGTTTTCACCGCCCATACTACCTCGCCTTCCACCTCACCCTCCCTACCCATTGCACCCATTTCTTCACATCGTCCCTCTCCGCCAGCCTCTCGATAGTAAACCACTCCCTCGCCAAACTCTCATTGCTCTCAATCTTATGCACAAAACTATGACAGGCTCTACAAAGCCACGCAACCTTACTCAGTTCCCACTCTTTATGCCAACCCCTCTTCAGCACCTTCGCATGCACACTTCTCGGAATCAGGTGGTGGTAACTCAACCCAACATGTTCCCTGCCGCAGAGTTCGCATTCTGTTGCCTGTGCTGCGGAGGTTCTGTCCAAAGGTGGCGGAGTGGAGGCGGTTGTTATATAAGTCTCTAGCACGGGAGCGAGAAAGTTGGGGAGGGAGTCTATATTTGGTATGAGGGAGTATGTTGAGAGAGACTCAGAGACGGAGGGGGGTAGGGTTGTTAGGAGGCTTTCCGTGTCTGTGAGGGTCAATGGCACGCTATAGGTTTCTGAGAGGGATGGATCGTCTTGGATGTTCGCGTAGGAGAGGGTTCGCAGGGTGGAAGGGAGGGAGGGGAAGATTTCTGAGGAGAGATACTATAATTTGTTAGCCTGTTTGCATAATTTTCCCATGTCGTTTTCTTTAAGTATCTTAAGTCGAGATAGATATCGATGAACCCCTGGAAATCTGTATTGAAAAGTGGCGGCGATTCCAGCTCCAAGAATTGAAAGAACGAGGTGACAGGTACTCCTCAACAATATGGCAAATGGAGCTTTCCTGAAACTCGGCGTAATGGTGGTAGAAGATATCGGGAACATACGTCTATGAACTCTGCCAAATCCTCTGCATCGTTATGAGCGGAATGATCCTCTGCATTCTCAGGTCTTGAATCCTTCGTCTTTTCTGCCACAATTTCTCTACTCTTATCGTTCTTCTGACGCCCCTTAGCTCGTCGTCGTTCCTTCGGCGTATCCAGGGCTATGTTCTGCAAAAGAGTGCTGGAAAGAGCATCACGGAAGAGCTCATAATTCTCCTGTTCATCATCTGGGAGCATTGGAAGAGGACAGACAAGAATAAATTTGAGGAGCCCGAAGAAGAGCAGGAAAGAGGAGTAATGGCAGAAGACAGGCGATTCAGCTTGAGTAGGTCTGATGGTTGGAATACATCATTACTCTGCGCCGCGACTAGAGAAGACCTATACTGCCAGGACGGCAGCTATGGCTCTCCAGCATATTCTATCTGAAGTTCGTGCCTGGAGCAGAGGTGTCCGTCGTAGGAGAGGAATAATCGAAAGGCGCACTGCAGGTCGCGGTGTCTCAACTGAAGTTAGGATGGATTGCCAAAATGGTATCAGATCACGGGATCCATGTAGATCTAGATATCCTTGAATATTTAACATGCACACGTCTCTTGTTTTCAGAGCATGTCAGAACAAGATCTGGATGTGGAAAGATTTATTCCTAATAGAAAGAAGAAGCTCATCACGTGCGAAGTCCATCACACGCCGATGTGTGACGTTAGCTAAGCACTGAGGCTCCCCATGAGGCTCTCATAGCACTCTAGTGACAGCCCAAGTGCGCAGTCTTTGAGTTGCCAAAAGATCAACTACAAATTTCTATGGATCAAGAACGTGTGTCGACGAGATACATTGACATGGCTCTTAAGCTGAACATGTCCTATCTTATTCAGTTGCCCGAGGGTGGAGATCTAGGAGGGAAATGACCTCGTGAACGGTCGAGGCAAGAACATTTCTCTCACATACACACGACTACATCGTTATCAAGCACGTACAAACGTTATACTATCGTTCAGCAAGCACTGAAAACACAGGAGAGCACAGCATGTCTACCTAGATCATTGACAATTGGATCAAATAGACGAGAGAGCCTGACATCAACGTGAAAATCTTCCAACTGCTTCATGACGAACTCAGGAAATGCGGAGTAGGCAACCCGTTACGCGTATGAGGAGAGGAACAAGAAATTTGGTTGGTGACGAAATCAAGAGATGAGAGTAGGAAATTCGACAATCGTGTAAAATGAGGGGGGAGAATTGTCCATATTTCAGTTAGCATAAATACGGATATTCGAAATTGACGGTCGCGACGAATTGACGTGTGCCGTATGGGAACGAGGTGCGCTCATCGAGTCTCAACACCAATGAAGAGTTCTTGATATGCGCAGCTGTACGCCAGCGCAACAAGCGGTTCGCGAAGGCTGTTTCGATTGAACCACGAACGCACTCGCTAGCAACAGCGATTCAGTCAACAGTACGAGAAGCCAACATCAGTGTCACGCTTGCAGACGCGTATCTCATGAATCCTACCTTGGATGACCGGACGGCGACATTCATCCGTATGTCTGTAAAGTTGATGAAGCCAGCCCCAGCGTGTTCATGAAGCCAGCGCCAGCGTGGTCACGAATCGATCAGCAACGATAGCATCGACCTCACAGATTTCGATGCGCAAGCCATCCTCATGCTCCCCATCAAACCTCGTCCCTCAAGTGCATTTTCAAGTTGGTATGTATGTCTCAATATTTACTCGCCGCGAGTGTAGCATTCGAACGCTGGCAAGTGGTAAGCGGACTCTCCTCTAAGGAAGTGATTCATCTCCCCGTCTTTTTCCCCCACGAATATCGATGAAAGTCAATTCATAGTGAATAAAGAGGGTTCAGTTTTAGTTTTATGGTTGCAAGAAATGGTGCCGAGGAGATTTTCGGTTTTGATGGGGATTTTCTGCCAAGGATTAGTCAGGTTTAGCGGGACAGAAATTGTGGAGCGCTCTAAAGTGCCAGTTTCCATCACTAACCTGAAAGTGTCTCCAAGCAACAACATGAACATTTGAAAGTGAGAATGTCTTTGAAAATACTCGTATCTGAGTTCCTCATCGAACAAAACCATGGCCGCGACGAACCTAGCCCAAGAAATCTCCTCGCACCTCCTCTCAAAAGGACTCGCTCCAACCCAAACCTGGCTTCAAACCTTTCTTAGCTCACAAAAACCTTCCATTCCTCTTCATGCCATCCAAAGTACCGCGTTATTCCGTTTAACAGCAAGCGACATCACTCACACTCTTCAAAAATCCCCCATCACAATCTTCCCAAATGACATCCACAATGGTCAGCTCCGCGAACGACGCATCGCTGGTCCCATTGTCGTTCAAGTACTTGGCGTGGAAGACATTGGAAGATCCGCTTGGTCTCAACTTGAGGCCCTCGAAGCTGAAGAACGTGGCGAGACGACCAAAGGTAGAGAAATCATTCGTGTTTTGCCTGGCGAAGAGGGACCAGAAGCAGCGATCCAGCAATCCAATGGGCCGCATAAACTGATGATGCAGGATGTACAAGGAACTTGCGTCTATGGCTTGGAGTTGGAAAGTGTGACTGGCATCAGTCTGGGCATGAATATTGGGACGAAGATTGTGCTGAAGGATGTTATTGTGGCAAGGGGACTTTTGCTGCTGGAGCCGAAGTGTGTGACTGTGATTGGGGGCAAGATTGAAGAACTGCACAAGGCTTGGAAGATGGGGAGGAAGAAGGCTTTAAGAGCGAAGGCTAATGCTGGCAATGGGTGAGCATTTTCTGCGGACTTGGTCCGCCTCGCCGTGCCAGTGGGAGCTGTTTTCACCGAGCAGAAAAGTGTTGATTCTGTTGATGGTCGATTTTCGGCCTGTTTATTCAAGACGATGATGAAAGATTAGAACATACATGATAAGAGGATCAGATTTCGTGGACCGAGAGCGGTCCGTCGAATTAACAATGGCTATTCTCGGGAAGCTGCACTACTGGGCTCACAAAAGGAGCTTGGAAAATTGGGAGAAGGACTTCGTAAATCTGCCTATTAGTGATGAAACACAAAGAATATGGCAATATACAGTAAGCATTGAACGAAACCGGTTCATGGGTCAAAAGCATCTTGAAGAAGGAGAAAGGAAAAGTGTTCTTGACCGGTCTTGCTACATACTTTTTGTACCAACCATTCTGAATTCCGTCACAACATGCGGGCACATTCGAAATTGCCGGCATATAGGAGCACGACTTATAGTCATGGCTTGCAAGCTGGCACTCTCCAACACATCCACCCTCTCCAATCATGGAGTTCAACAGACTAATCTTGGACAAATACTTCTCTTGCTTGTCACCTCATCGGCATCACACTCCGCCTCATCATGCTTTAATAATCATGGTAGAAGCACCATGTCCTTCCCACTTTTTTTCCAACCTCATACCCAAAACATTCAAGACACCAAAGTAAAACTTGAGATACACAACGCGCGGTTCAAGACCTGTAGGCTGGCTCTGCTGCCAATGTTACCCAAATGAAAGATTCGTAAGAAGAATGCCGAGGTGGAATATAGATGATCTTTTTGATTTAGATCAATGAAATGTCCCAATTGTTGGCATGATCGCTTGTTTGAATGCAGACGTGGCTGCTGGACTATTACTCGGTTCGAAGAACGGCGGCATCAGAGGATGTGGAGATATTGAAGTACTTTCGGTAGGTAGGTTTTGCGATATGGGATATGGGTATGTGTAAGTACTGGAAACTTTTTAGGGATGATTTGCATCACTGGAGCAAGAGCAAGTGCAGTAAATATTGATTCCGAATTTGCAAAATCAGAAACGCTGCGGAATATGGATCCTGGCAATGTCCGACCATTGACAACCTAAAATAATTATACCGGAGGAAGTATTAAGGCGTAAAAATAAACAAGAACGGTCACGATGGAGATAAATACGACGCCCTAGCAAAATCATTTCGCCATGTTTTGTGGCTTTATCGGATCTAATTTCAGCCTGCACTTGTCTGGATTCGGGAAAAAGTCAGAGGCTAGAATATCATGTCCCCAACGGCCTTACCTTGGGTTCTCTTCTCGGCTTGACGGTGGCTCGAACACAGGTTATAAGACAACAAATGTGGCAGAATTACTCTGTACGCATCCCATGTCATTGGACCTCTGCTCTATATCCAGAACTCCTCAAACGGAGTCCTCGTTCCTCTCAGCCCCGAGGCTATCCGCAGCCGACGTGCCGACCCACGCGAAGAGCTGAAGATGAACGCGAGGCGCTTGTCTAGTCATGCAGATTTGGAATGGAAGGCAGATTTTGTGATTCTTGGGGGGGGCCGAAAAAGCATTGGATTGGAGCCACTGTCTTGAAGTACCAAAACCTAGACCAAATGAATCGTGACGTTGACTCTGCCAGATGATCAATGCAGATTGTTGACAATATCTTGTAAGCTAAAGACCTACTAACGTGATTTGAAGGTAGCCGAAATTGTATATCACCGAAACTCCTGAAATTTGAGTAAACACAATTCAGACTCTATGGACATATTGTATTTGAGCACACCCGGACATGCTAATTCCAGCTATTGTTCTTGCACACAAATAGGCAATGAATATATCGGGCCGACCTTGTCGACCTTTACGACCTTACGAGGGCTGTTAACAGTTTCGACGATCTGCAAACAATGATTTACGGCCACAGTTTGACCGAGAGAAACAGACATACTGTGTGCTATTTGTGGTCAAGAATCCAAACCTTCTGATGGTTCTCTGAGGGTCGGACGCAGTAATGCACATATTTGGGTATCGTTGGTGTTTGTGAGAGCTGCATTTCAACAATTTTGTAGATGACGGAATGGGTGGAAACGCTACACTATTCTCGCGTGTCGACCCACAGACATCAGAGGTAAGATCTTCTGAACCATGCTACGGCGTAATCATCTTCACGATGCTCAGCTAGCTTTTACTCCTTCTTCGTACAGTGTATCGTCGTATGTTTGCCCTTCGACCATCTCTCGCGCGAGCATCTTAACTCAATAAAAATCAGATTAGGCTTGATCGCATATTCTTTGAACCATTGATCATAGCGAGTAAACAAATCTAACTTTGTCCTACGAAGCCTCATCGTGCCCAGGCGTGGAGGTGCGGGAAACTCGTCACGAGTACGTGTACAAGAGATTTGTGGACTCCTGAGCGAGGACCTTGGCTTCCAGCTCGAGGGACAAGAGCATTGAGAAGTGATTGAAACGAAACAAAGATGGATACAAAGATATTGAGAGTGGACTCAGTAGAGGAAGATGGCTGGTACTAGCTTCGGAGACCGGAGAAAAGAACCGGTACGGAGCACCTCGCTACTCCATATGGAATAACCCCCTATCCACCCTCGCATTACTCGAGAATAGTTTCCAACCTTACCTCTCACACCCACACTCCATCATTTTGGAATTCCGACGCCATTTGTTTCATTGACCACCAAACACAACCATCATCCCGGAATTCGAAGTCTTTGGGAGGTGCGGACACTGCTATGACGCCGTCGATGGAAATTCTTCCGCGTTGCGCTGTCAGCAACGCGCCAACACTTTGGAAGGGGACCTTGTACGCAGAACAGCTTTGTCGAGCTGATGTTATACATAGACTCCGAGCCCGTCAGGCGACCGTCAGGCCCTTCTTAGGGTATGGCTCTGAAGTGGATATTGAGCGGACTCATATACTCGGAGAGTCCAGTACACTACTTATTCTCGTGGACGACAACTTCTACCGACTTGCCGATAATTTAATAATAGTAGACAACAACGTCCGTTGTACGAAAGGGAGTTGCCCTGAGCGCTTGAAACATGGTCGCTTGACATACCCAAGAGCCACGCAGAGGCATACCAACACCGCGCGGACGACTCGGAATCTTTATCTGCATGGACAGCAATATCAAGAAATGAAAAACCAGGAATGAAAGCGTAAAGCAAGTGTACGGAAAGATGCCCCGACATATATGCATGTATCCTCTGATGGCTACGTATTCGAACTCGAAGGGGGAAATGGCAAGAACCAGGAGGAGGCTGAACCTCGAGGACTAAGAAGATGCGGTCATGCCATCTCGCATCTCTGTGCAAAACGAGACGTCTTTTTGCAGCCACCTCCAGGTCGCCCTCTACCTGTGGCTACCCTATTCGCGACGACTCCAGTTGAGACGTGTGACCAAATCAGCTAGGGTTCTGTACAAGGTTAGGCCTGGGTTCGATCGTGGTTCGAGGCAGTTACTGAGATCTCTACTGTCGATCGATACAGGTATTGTTCTGAATATGGCTTTTCGTCCACTGGGACTACGCTCGAACAATTTCGCAATGTTGAAAAGCTCACCTCTCCGTCATGTTTCTTGCTCAAGTCCTCGATTTATCGCAACTTCGTCGACAATAAGCTTCTAGAAACATCTCCATTTCTGCTACGAAGATTTATTGCGTCAATTCCATGTTTCTTACTTCAGCCCTTACGCACGACCCACCTTCATGCCCCTCGCGATGGTCGAATAACCAGGCTGAGACTGCTCATGTCTCGGCTAGCTCCCCGCCTCGGAGTGAGTGCATTGCCAACACTAATAGTTCACTCTGTCGATATGCTGTTGGTATGTTTCTCAGTTGTTTGGATGATTTGATCTGCAAGCTTGACGTGTTTGCGAGCCAACCCCGGATTCGAGCTCGCGCAATCAGATCCCTAAAGATACGTGCTGTGCGGTCATTACATACATCTAACTACTAGCACATGTCCATCTCATTCTTCCGAATTCCTGGACGGGCTCTTTCTCTATCGACGTACACCTGGAGTGGCCAACAACCGCAGAGGAACAAACATCAACCGCGCCCAGGATACAGCTTATCGACGTCCATATCGACTTTTGAGGAAACATCAACAACCTGAGGAATAGTTGTTCACAACGACAAGGGCTGGGATGGGAGCGAAATGGGATTCCGACCAAGATCAGCTGCCTTGATATTATGTTCATTGCTGTCAGGCTCTGTGGCGGTGAGTCTTGGAGATTTGGGACTTGCTGCTCCTCCTTCTTCAGAGTCGGCTGCTTGCCGGAAAGCCTTTTCTTCTAGCATAACGAGCTGCTCGCTCAGTGATTTCGACAATGGGTGCTCGAAATCATGTACAGCTGGTGTGACCAAAACCTTCGACGGTTTGACTTCGGAATGTTCGCCACGCTACGTCTCAACTCTGCTGGGCTCCAATCTTTCTTCTGCCGGTGTTAAACTTTTATGCGCGAAATCGAGCCCGCTTCCGGAAAAAGAGCCAGCGACGCCGAAAAGCAGTAGCAGCTCTGCTCAACAGACATCATCGGAATCCGCGAAGGAAACTTCTTCTACTACGACACCAGTCCCCACATCAACAGATCAGCCAGAAGAAACGATCAGCCCAATCACTAGTTCGTCCACGACTCGAAAACCCGGAAACCCAGGAAGTCCAGTCATATCAAAGGGTCCACCACCGGACGTGGCAACGTTGCAACCTGCAACCACGACAACTTCCGAACCCACATCCTCGCAATCGTCGACTTCTACTCCAACTTCTACCCTCTCAGAACCGGAAACCTCCAGTTCCTCCAGCATTGTCACATCGAGCTCTGCAACTCAAAAAGCAACTCCAAAAGCCGCTGGTTCGATCACGGCCGCGAGCTCATCAGCGGCCTCGTCCACTCGCTCGCCTGTGATTACATCGACGCAGTCTGCTAATAGCACGGCTGCTCTGCCAGCTGGAGCAACCGGAAAAGAGGAACCACAAAAGCATAAAAAATCCTCCACGGGTCCGATCGTTGGAGGGATACTTGGTGGAGTGGCCTTAATCGTCTTACTCATCATCTTCCTTTTTTACTCCATCATCCGTCCACAGCGCCGGCGACAACAAGAAGAGGACGAAGACTACAATCAAAAAGCAGCAACAACCACACATACTACTGTTGCTTTGACAACAGACACAACTCCTCCAAAAGATCCGATTTATTCAGCTGCCAATCCGTACAATAACCAAACTCCAACATTGCCGACTTTGGTTACGAAAATGCCATATCGCTCAAATAGTCAGCGCTCAGGCGTTTCAGAACTTGCACGACATGATTCTCGCCTGAGTATGAGATCAGTGAATCGAAGTAATTCGCTGACTGATCGATACGACGTCTCGCCTATCGATCGCTTTGGAAATCCCATGTGGGACCCCTACAGCCCACCAGACAGATATGGAGCCTACGTTTCCCCGCCCATGGACGATAGGTATGGTCCATACAGCACATCAACCATGAACACCCACCGATACGATCCCACCGGAGTGGCCCCAATCTCGTTTATGGAGGCAGAGTGGAATCAATTAAGGGGCCAACAACCAATGCGGCAAAATAGCTACTCCAAATCCAGACCAAATTTTATAAACTACCCGTCAGTGATCCAAGAAGAGAGGGAAAGTGTTAGTGCAACTAGTGGGCAAAGCTCGGTCTATGAACTCGGTAACGACGGGAATGCGTCAAAGACCAGCGTGAGGAGATCCGAAGATAACAACAACAAAAAAGTGAGCACGAGGCGGTCAGAGGATAAGATTAGGATTGGGACACCCGATTTATCGAGGAAGAGTCCGTTGAGGGTTGTGAATGGCGCTCCGGAGAATTGACTTTCGCTTTTTGCTTCTTAGATGGCGTTTTTTTGGATTTATTCTGTCGTTCACTTCTTTCTGGAGCAGGGCGTTGGGAGAATTCGCATAGCAAGGTGGTTGTGTGATGCATCTGTAGGTGGCTTGTAGTTTTTACGATAGCGATACCATAAGACTTCTTTCTTCCACTTTTTTGATCGTAGAGGTCAGCTTGCAGGGTTTTTGTAGCCCCCAGAGTACTCGCTGAGGTTGATTTGAGAAAACAGTAAAAGGTCGGCTTACTACGCTCGAGTGGTCAAAAGAAGCTATAGAAGGACTGTCCTCGACAAAGTTCAAGGGGGGAAAAAGGAGCAACAGTGAAATCCTAGATACGAGGTGTTTGCTTCCTAGACCTACAATTGCTCGTGAGGCGCGAACTACGGATATAGGAGTACGATCACTACTCTTGTTCAGCGCTGAAAGGAATTGTCATATCGGAAACAATGAGCGAACAAAGCTCGAGAATCTGTCATTAAGAACGATGGCATTATGCGCTGAGCGAAGTACAGTGTCGATTCCCGGCTCTAAACAAGGTACTCGATCCAGTCTGCGCACTTCAATCCCGAATTCACCTTGTCGTCCGGTAGTTCCCTGATACCGTACCAACCACGAACATGAATCCTCTTCTGGCTCTCACCGACAAACCCTTTAGATCCACCAAGATTCCACCGGGTGGTCCCTTCAAGCCAACTTATGGTGCGCAATATTCATTCGGTGCTGGACCAACGGATACAATACGCCCCACGTAGGCACATGATTTCATCACGGTGTATGCCCAGTCTTTACAGGCTCCGCCATGCTTCCAGATCCAAATCTCGCAGGTGTCTCGGCCCCATTGGTTTGCGACCCATTTTTCGAAACCGCCGTTCAGTAGGTACTTGTGGCCGCTAAATATTGCATTATCGGCGGTCATCTGGAAGCAGCACCAGTATGCGAAGCTGGACTGCGCGAATAGGATGGCTGGGAGGAGGGTTTTGAGTTGCATTATTGGCTCGTACGAATATATCGAAAGTAATTGAACGTTAAGGTTGTGTTGATATCGATATTGATTGAATGAAGATGGCTTCTCGTCTTTGTTTGAAAGGTTACATCGACGCGCAAAAGAAGTCTTGCGGTCCGAGAAGGAGCGTACTTATTTGCGGGCATTTTCTTGCATTCTAACGATTGTGGTTCTATACATAGAAGTGTTAATATACGCCCACCTCCTTACTAGGCTGTAAAGCAGTACTGTGGTAGCTGGGGAATTAAAGGTTAATTGGGGCCCCTGTCTTGATCCGTGCGATAGGTTCTCTTCTATTATAACTCAACGAAACCTAAATATTTTTTTATCGGACCAACAGGATCTTCTTCTCTTCACCTTTCTCGTTCTAGAGATACAAGTTTTATATTTATAATCCTACGTTGGGTTGGAGTTGACAGGGCTGTTATTGAGCCGAGAGCTAACCTTTATTCCCCCAGCTACCACAGTAAGGAAGTATATAAATCCAGAGGGGTGCGGTATATATAGTATACTACGGAGGTGTCGGACTTTCCTCCTACGAGAACTCGAAGTTAAGATCCTCTGAATACCGCAATGGATTACTAGTCTCCGCGCTTTTCCGACTCCCACTTATTTACGTCGCCGTTTCGCCTGAGTAATAAGGGAGGAAGTATAAAAGTAATATCTTTACCGAAGTTTAACCTGTACGAAGATAGCTATAAACGAGACCATCTATGGAGCTATCTCTTCACTTTGAGCGAGCTTCGATTACTTTCTTTTTCACTACAGCTTTCTAAGTCATTTGCGATCAAATTACCAATCCTAATGATAGTCTAGATACTGGGATAGAAGTTTGATAATAGCTATCATTACTATCAAACTTCGATCCGATCCCTCCTAACTTATAGCTACTCCGTCCCGAATTTACAATCTTGCTTCCTGACCGACGAGCGGCGGGGATTAATAATAGTATTCGATATAGAAGACCTCGTTACTAAATTCTATCTATATAATCTATATTCTTATACCATAACCTCTCTAAGATTACTCGTCTTGATATCCTAACTTTATCTATACTTATTTCGATTACGAGGAGTCCTTTAACGCTATAGATACCCCTACCTTCCCAATTCCATCCCCTCTAAACCAACAATGAAAAGTCAGATATCATGATCCGGTCGGGATATCGGAATCCATCGTATAGGACAACTTGTTCATTAGAGCACGAGTTACGAAACTCCTAGTAAAAACCATGAGTTGAAATTACGCTTGATTTTCCGTTTATTACCGAGGATAAGGGATATACTCGCCGATTTACGACGATGTACCTTATTATCATGATTATGATTATTATCATAATTATCTTCTTCTTCTTCTTCTTCTTCTTCTTGCATGTCTTTGATATCGAACAAGCCTAACAGCGAAAAGTATCCCAATAATAAGTTTCATTGTAGAAGTAGGCACTAATGCAAAGACGTCCACCTATATAAGAGCTTTAGTGTAGTCTTCTTATACCTTCAATCTCGAACTTACTAGCAAGAATTATATAGGTTTCCCTCGCGGCTTAACGCGACGTTATAAAGGTTTAGGACGGGCTATCGGGTTAATATATATCTTATATCTCAAGTCGTTCTACTAGTATGTACAGCTTTCGGTATCCATTTCTTTTTTTCAAGGAGACTATAAAATAGGTTGTAAGACATTATTTCATCTTCAACAAATCGAATCAGAAGTACAAGTTGATGTTCTTGTCGTAGAGTAGTCAAAATAGGCTTCAGGAACGTGAAAGTAGCTAATAGCTATTAAATCAGCTTATGTGGTAAAACATCAATAGTGTATCGGATATTCTAATCGTAATGATAATCTTCACCATACATGTATTTGTAAAATTATTGGTATAATAGAACAACAATAAGAACAAGAGAATCAACTTTATACCTCATAATAACCAAAAGCTACTTCGACACAACGCCGTCCGCAGCTATTCCTGCTCAGTCTGCATTAGACTAATTTCTTTGTCTCTCTACCGATCCGTAGTAAGTACTATTTATACTATTCTCTAAGAAGATTTACATACCATGGCCGCGGCAAGGAGTGGATCAACGTTAGTCGCAACTACCGAGTACTCGTCTATGATGGATGCTTAGCTGACGATGAAATGCAAATAACCGCTGCTACCCGGCTTGTTCTGTGTATATATTCTGGGCATTGGATAGAGATATACTCTTCAATAAAGATCCAACAAACTGGCACGAAGTCATGCTTTGTGAATAGCTTGCTCGAGAAAATACACCGTTATAGAGTATAGATGAAGAAACGTTGATGAATATTCAACCCATAAATTAGAAGAGAGCGCAGGGCGAAATTCAATGAATCTGTGCAAGATGATGAAGCCCTTTATAATGTTATAGTGACTCTTGTCATCACAACCTGTATTGCTATCTTGGATACAAACCTCGACGTTCTATAATTTGTCACCAAAGCAATACCCAAAGTCAACGTGCCGGATTAAGAAAAAGCAGAAACCATAACCGATAAAAGACTAGAGACAAATCAACATACTCCATGTTCTCAAGACAAGTAGATGATGGATGTTCTGGAAGAAAGAATATAATTTTCATCACTCATAGATAGTGTAAGGTATTGAGTACTGGATTGTGACCGCCGCAAAGCAGAATATTCTGCCATTTCCAACCGGTCTTCTTGTTGAAAAGCAATTCTGCTACATGGATCATGGATTGACGGAAACGAACAGGAAGCCGGGCCTCTAGTAGTTGATGGCAAGGTGATATGGTACGATTTGGCGAGTCGAATGTGCTGGGTTCATATGTTCGTCTTGACTCATATCTGTATAATTACTGCGCTATTTGTTCAGTAGACTGCCACCCAACTTGAACATCGGTGAGCATCTGGCTTGATCCTTGATCGGCCAATTCTCTTGCGAGCCGGGAGTTGAAAATCTTACATGTAAGCCTTCTTGCTAAGGGAGGATATCTTTCAACGGGCGGATGAATGTTGCGAGGTGGCAGGCGTCGTGTCGGAGTATTGCTAACTCTCAGTATTGCAGTTCCGTGCTTCCGGACAACATCGCCAGCACTGGATGGCAAGGCGGGAATTACGAGATGACTGACAATTATTTAACGCTGGCAACTGCAACGGCGATGATCATCTCTGCGTGAAGACAGCCGTTACAAATCCAGAACTTTGATTTCAACTCCGTCGCTCGACGTTTCTTTTTCTGCAAGCCCCTATTCAAGGATGTCTTGTTATACGCCCACATCTATTTCTCGCCCTGCAGTGAGACAAACCCAACGATCCAAATGGTAGATCGTACGTTCTGGGTTGTGCCATTAGTGGAAGGTGGCTGGCTGACTGTGGGATATGATCAGTATTGTCTCCACAGGCACGAAAATAATCCCACGGATCCTTGATAAGAACCTCTCCAGACAGCCTTGACTATACCCCAGCGTGACGTGGCGACTATCGCGACGCTGCAAACCATTCCCCAGACTCCACTCAGATGACCAACCTCTCCCGACCCCAATCAAGTGCTCTTGCCGATACCCGCCATTCCACAGGAATTTTGGTTTTCTCCAAGTGGACGCCCGCATCGCCCACCTTACCGCCTCCGCTTCCTCATCAGCGCAGGAACCAGACAACCTCGCACAAAATTTCAATATGAACCGACGTCACTATATCCTCTCTTAATACTTTGTGGATCATATGCCCAGAGATCCCAAGGGACCAAGGTGGCGATTCTCTCGAGGTTCCACTGACCGTGGGCGGAGGGGCTCCCGCTATCTGTGCCCATATAGAATAGAGTTTATGCGGGACGCATGGAAGGGAGGAGAATGCGTCTGCGGACACCAATAATGACGTAGCAGTCTGCGATTATCGAATCAAAGGATATCGTCTGTTTGAACCTGGTGACTGCCTCATGCACAGTTTTCGGGGCCCGCCGGTACAGAATGACAGGTGTGGTGAGAGAGGTGAAAGTGCTGTGGAAATGGAAGGGCAATCTAGGAGGTAGACAGAAGCGAGACTGACTCGCAATCCAGAGGTCCTGGGAGCTCTCATGATCGAAGAGGCACGGGAGAGGAAATTTGCATCGCGAAAGGCGTAGATTAGGGATCCGCAGCGGGCAAGGGAGGGTTGGGATGAGATGGAAGGGTTCAGGGTTGTTCTCATTTCATTCCTCAGCCACAGCAGCCCACATCCAAATGCTAAACGGACTTATTGTGATAAGGCCCTCCCTACTCCACCAGATCGCCGGATGGAGACTTGGAGAGGAGAATCCCTCCTCCACTTTTCCATAACGGACCACATTGGAGAACAGACTGCGGGTGGCGACGGAGGGCTCTCCGCACCGTGAAAAGGATCTTCCGTAGTTTGTGCATACAGTTCGATAAACTGACGTCTCTCCTCTTCATCCCCATAGGTTGCCTTTGACGTTCGACGGGGTGTTGGGATTCGTGTTCGTGATAGCTAATGCATCCCCCATCGAGCTTGGCCAGCCTCGGAAAACACACCAATTGAGCAGTTTAGCATACTAGCACCCCGAAAACGGATCTCGATTTCGATACGGGCCATTGTTGGCTCCGGAGAAAGGTCGATCCTGAATTGAATATTTGGCTGTCTCGGATGAAAATAGGTACCAAAGCTTTGTCAGTGCTTTTCATAGTGGATTCTTTGATATCAAGGGCTTATGTTATTCATGAATAATACATGCGGCTTACCTCCGTAGGGAGACTTTCAAAGTTTCATCAAGAGCATCGTGAGCGCTAGGATGAACAAACGATTCGCAGAAAGATGAAGGGGACCCGCATAGCTCAGTATCGGCTACTTTGTCATGGCTCTTGACAGTTGACAGAATGGTGAAGATTTCTGTGGCTGCCACGCTGCTCGGAGGGAGAACGCCACAGTTGTGCTGGTGTTGTACTAACTCTTTGGCATGTTTCGACCCGCGATAGGATTCGGATATGATTGGTATTCGAATCTTGTAGTTCTATAGCCAAATATGACTGCGGATCGCGAAATCGGAAATTTGCACCGTCGTCGTTGGAAAAAGGTGTTCTTACTACAATGACTACTCCTAGCTTCACTTGCTTCTTGCAACCCAGGGGTGTATCTATCTATATTGATTTTGCCCGGAAGATACCGAACAGACAAACCTCTCAAGAGCCGTTGAACTGTCACTTTCGCATCTCCAAAATTATACCAACGTCATGACTGTCCTTTTTCCATTGGAAATACTGTCTTTCCACTCAGTAAACTCGGAATAACATGTCCTCAATTCTCCTGTGTCGTCAAATGGCGTAGGTATAAAGTGGCTGGAGAGGTAAGAACGGCGCAAAAAGTAGTGACCATACCTCTTTCAGTCGCATCCGAATACCCTCGCCAGCAATTACCCAAACTTCAATCCATCTCACGGGTCATAAGCGCACGGCAGCAACCGCGTAACAAGGCGACGTTGAAATGGGTTAATCAAGGGTCATACTCCTACCCAGGTAACTGTCGATCCGGCTGTTTGAGAGCGAACTTGTTGACATGTGGCGGTGCTCACAAACTCACAAACAACGAACAACGAACAACGAACGAGAGATTCCCACAACCAACCAGCAGAACAGTGAATCGAGAGACACGTCCCGCCGAGCATGCTGACAAGCAAAAGAGAGTTTTGCCCAGGGGAATCCAGACCGGATGCGCTCCCGTAGAATAGCGTCCTGGCGCCACAATCAAACCACAACACATGGGAATCCATGTGTCGCGTTTCCGCCGAGTACGAATCAACACATGAGATTGTGGCGAGTGGCACAGTGGCTCCTCGCACCGGCTCATTGGCGCCTGCCCCCAGACCAATGAAATGTCAGAAGAGGGTGTCCCATCAAACGGGAACGACACGAACCAACCACCGACCAACGTCTACCCTCAGATTCGTCCTGGTTCTTTCGAGGGTCCAGATGTATGCAGGGTTATGGTAGTAGCTGTGAGGTAAGCCTCACTCGGTCGCGTCTCCAAGATCGACATCGACATCGACATCGACATCAACATGTGGCGGTGTGCGCTGGCATGGCTGAGGGAAAACGCATCTCATCGCTCATGGGAAAGCGGAAAGGTCGATCTTGAGGGGGTTGATGAGGCGCAGCACCCTTCAGAATACTCCCACAAAACATACTTCTGCCACAGTAGCCACACCTACCGTGTAATCCAACCACACACTCTAAACAAGCGAGCGAGCCACGAGTCCAACTGGCCCGCCCTGAAGTAGGATATACGGGCCGCCGTTGAGACGTCAAATCGTCCTACCATACTACGGAGGTCCTCCTAGCCCGCGCCGGCGTGAGCGAGCCGTCGTTTTCCATCATTGCCAGAAGAGCCCTGCCATGCGTTCCTATGCAGACGAGGTGATTGCGTCTAACAACCACCCAATCAAGCAAAGAAGCGAGTAGCAAGACCTCGTGGCTCCAGCGCGTCTTCCCAACTCGAAATCTCAACTTTCCGCTACCCAGCCACTGGAAATCCAGATCAATATTATCTCCCTAGACCTAAAGATCAAAGTGTACTAGCCTCCCTTTTCCATCTAAACGGATCCGAAGAAAGCGATGACTCCAAACCTGATTTCGAAAAGGCTGTCACTCACTTCTAGGCAAAGTCACGGGATTAGGGCTGCCACCTCACCCTTTTCGCCACAGTAAGAACTACGAAATGCTCACCCCGATTTATGACGTTCAATATTCAATAACGAGTCAAAAGAACGACAGCACGGGGGTGCGAAGAAGGGAAAAGGCGTGCATACGTGATGATTAAATCAGAGGGGGAAAAAGAGTTTCAATGGTGTCTTGGATATCCCTTAATTACTATACAACAACAACAACAACAACAGAACAACATAAGCCGTGAAAAATCATTGCTGCAAACGCGATCATAAATCGTGTCGTAAAATGAATGGTGGAGGGTCCCCCACATCATCAGGCCACCATTGATCACCCCTGAAGCGCTTCCTCTTGTAGCCTCTGTCAGCCATTCCGAGGGGGAGCGCGAATGAAGCCTGCGCTCCCTCGAGCCGCCCGGATTCCTTCAGGCAAGGCCCTTGTAACAAAGTAGCTAGGATCATGAAGCTGACGAACAAACAAATATTCGCACATGGCATATAGGTAGGTGGAGATTTTCTTCGGTCTGATCCGAGTGTATGCGCCTGAGCACATTATTGCAAAGAAGCCGCGCTGGTGATGGAAAAGGGGGTATCCTCCTCCAACAAATAAAACAAAAAAAAGCAAATGGGTATCGTAGAATCGAAAACGTTGTCCTGTATCAAGGATGTGGTATCTCAAAAAGCAAAACAAGTGGAAAACGCCGAATCTGGGCATGCCTTTGATGCTCTGTTTACCGCTGGCCTTCATGTTCGGTGACTGGCCGGAGTCTCTCGGGTGTGGTGAAGATGGGATAATACAAGACGTGGCCGTCGTCAGAGGGAGGGGATGTAGAGACGTAATTGGCGTTTCAACGAGACGCAGAGCGAGTTAATAGAGCAGCCGCAGTTCGTAGCCTTCGGATTGCATGGTGTTTGCAATGTCGATGTCGCCATCGACCTGGACCTCGTTCGGAGCGGCATCCCACTCTCGGCGCATCGGCGACCGAGGATGCATCTCGTTGAACTCTGCAATCAAGTCTTGTCCTTCGGGCAGTTGGAGAACAGCTTCATCGTCGAACAGAATATTGATACCCTGCTTGTTGATCCGGATGGTTCGCAGAACCTTGGTAGCTTCGATATTGGACTTCATCGCGATGCCGTTGACAAGGTCCTTCAAAGTTCGCTGCATGAGATACACCGCTCTGTAGTATTGATCTTCTGGTGCTTTTCCGACAAATCGGGGTTGCACATAAAAGCAAGCCACTGGTGCGAGTTAGCGTGCGTGACATGGAAGAACTCATGGAATGCTTGACCTACCAGGTTTTATTACGCGTTCTGGGGGTGGCTGGTAATGAGGATCCACGCCTAGTGCTTCTATCCAGCCAGCAAGCGTCCCGCCATCCGTAGTGGTGGGTTTGGGAACCTTCACACATACATCGGGTGGTGACATACGGTTCTGGGGTGCAGTATCGCCTAGGGCGTTCTGCGACATATTCTGCCAATCTTGTTGTGCGGCCGAGAATGAGGCCGGTTGTTGAAACTCAGATTCGCGTCGTTCGCTCGAGTGTAGCGATCGATTGCTAGGAGATGGAGACGCCATAGAGGAGCTGATGTTGCCACTTTGACGTTCCCAGCTGTTGCCTGCCGATTCACCAGTGTTGACGCGGACCAGATCTGTAGGCTCTCCAGAAAGGCGCACTGGGTGGATATCAGGGTCGTCAGCTTCTTCGCCTTTAAGGTATAGGATACTGGCAGGTCGCGTAGACGTGAACATGTCCTGTAGGTTTGCGAGCTTGAGTTGCAAGTCCTCCTCTTGTGAAGAACCTCTGTTGCCGGTCGAGCTTGCAGAAGACATGGACCACGTCCTCTTGTGTTTCGGTACCTTTCCAGGTCTTGAGCCTGAAGTCGTACTCGACTTCGATATCGAGTTGCTTCTCTTTCGCTTGCCCAGATCTTTGACGCCGGATTCCACTTGTGCGATTTGTTGCTTCAGCTTGTCGATGGTCTTCTTGACGTGGGCGATATCGTTCGATAGTTTGCGCTCGGCGCCATGGTCTCGGAATAACTTGACTTTGCAGAAGCAGAGCTCTGGATCCCTGGTGTCAGGCGAAAGCGGCGAGGCAGTGCTTCTCAGCTCAGTCTTCGCGCATAATCTGACAGGTATACCTTTGACTCCTTTTGAATGGCTGAAATCAGTGGAGAGGAAGTTGAAGCGAACGGCGAGAGAGCATTCTGGAGAGCTATTTGGCGCTGCAGTCCACGTTACGGAAAAGCCATCGAAAGAAGCAGATTCGATGTCAATTTTCGGACGGTTCGAATTTTCGAGACCTCCTATTTGAGTGGGATCGACGAATTCGACCGCTTGAAGTCGGCCACCCCGATGATGGGCTTCATTGGTACCGCGTCCCTCCTTCCAAAGCTGCCAGCAAGCTGCAGGCCGTAATCGTTGCTGCTCGTCCTCGAATGAGATCCGCACAAAAGTTCGGTAGGTGATCGGGTGTCCAGCTAGCTGCGGTGGTTGCGTGTCTACAATTGTGATCGTATAAGCTTGTCCTTTGTTGAGATAAGTTATTGGAATCTCATTAGAGTGCTTGATCATGGCCGTCGGCGCATTCAATGTGACGTGATATCGGAAGCTAGTGAATTGTAAGCTTTATCGCTCAAAAAGAACAGCGCATAACTATTTATTGGTTCATGACTTACTTTTCAACAGGTTGTGGAATCATCACTTGCGCCATGTTGGTGTCATACCCAACTGCATTCATGCCATCTGTGGGAGAGTGTTCCTGCATTTCCACATCATTATGCATGGGCTCCTCGATCTTTGGCTGCTCATGATTCTGTCCGAATGTTTCGAAGGCAGAAGGATGATGGCTAAATTGATGAGGTGGGAACGTTTGGGTATGATGTGGTGGGGGGAAGCCGAAAGGATTCGGATTTTGGAACACATGCGGTGCCATGGACTGGGAGTGCGAATGGAAGCCATGAGCGGCAATGTGATGCGAAGATTGGCCAGCATGTAAACCAGTTTCTGAAGTGGGCATAGAAAGTGGTGTTCCCAAGCCCAAGGAGAAGCCAGGGGTGTGGAGGTCGCCGGCAGTGGGGTGGTAGAGAGTGTTGGTTCCACCAGGTGTCGGCGTGTAATACCCAGGCGGTTGATTCGCAAAATGGGAGAATGCGAAGCTGTTCGGGTCGAGCAGAGATGGAGTGAACCTCCATGGCTCGTTGGATCCTCTTGGGGTGGGATCGAGATCTTTGATCTCATGGTGGTCGTCGAAATGTCTAGCAAGGACACCACACGTTAGCAAGCACGTCCAACACCATGTTGCGCAAATTGACTGAATGCGATGATTGTCGTGATGGAGTTGGGGAAGGACCCTTGATTGTTGATGCGCGCGATGTTCTGGTTCGCACTGATCGAAACAGGCAATGACCGGCAGTTCAGCAGAATAGGGCCGGATGGACATACCGAGAAGAAACGGCCACATCGAGGGCGTCTGTGAGAGAAGTGGTGCTTCTTCCTATTGAATCGGCCGTCGAAGCTGGATTTGCGACAGCAGGAAAGACTGCTTTGAAGCTTTGGTACAGCTCGTCTGGCGGCTTCTGGGAGTTTTGACTGTATCCTGCCGTCAGCCTCAGCACAGCCGAGAGAGCTCTGGGAGCTGTGAAAGCTCGCAAGGGGATAAGGGACGACATACCGATTTCGAAACATGCCTTCAGAGAAGAGCACGCGGTTGCAGTGCCAAAGGACCTACAATCATCGAAGGGCGAGGTTGTGAGGGGGGAACATGTAGCAGCAGCTGGGTAAACAGTAAGGTGAGGTATGAGAAGCAAATCCAGGCGCCGCAATCGAGGGTCAAGCCACAGTTAAGTCCTCTGCTCTCTCAGGCCCGTCCGAGCTCTACTGTGAGAGCTACGCGGGCATTCGGGGCAAAAAGCATTTATGCAGTGTATCAGTGTGGTGGTGGATAGCGAGCGACAGCCTTTCACACGCTCAGCCACAAGAGACGGAACGGAGAGGGGTCGGCAGATTGGCCAGTCAGTGTCAGTGACATCCCAGGCGGACCGCCTAGCAGGGTGACACGTTGAAAACCCTCTAATATGTGGCGGGCAGACGTACATAGTACGCGGCGAAGGCGCAACACTAGGCGGTACTGGGCGAGCCCTGAGGCCGACTCCCTGAGTGTGTCGGCCGCTGCCTCGCTGGTGATCTCCTACCTGCCCGCACGCAGACCACCAGATATTGGGTCCGAAACGTATCCATGCGCAACGTCTCTGTATGGATACAGACTACCACCCGTTGCTCTCAAATGAAAGGAGCGCCGGCGCGAAAGAGAGAGCCATCCCATCGGCGCTCCGACCTGCAGTCTGCGATGACTAGTAGCGGTGAAACATATGATGTTCTGATGGAAATGTGCGGATGGAAATGATGGCAGCAGTTGAGTCGTATGCCGGCAGTGTAGAATTGCTAGAGACTTCTCGGACTGCGTGGACGGATTGCCACTCTCGACGGGTTCATCCAGTGTATCCTCGGAGTATGCTCCGACCCATCGGAAGCCATACTCGTCAAGAATCCAGCGCACCTCGTCAAGAATCCAGCGCCCCTCGTCAAGAATCCAGCGCACCCCGTCAAGAATCCAGCGCACCCCGTCAAGAATCCAGCGCACCCCTCCCTCCGCCAGGGTGCATGCAGCGCACCCCTCCACCAGGGCACACGCGTAGATTATCCGTCTCCCTTGCACACAGCGATGCAAGCACGCCCTGCCCAGACCGGCTGATCTTTCACACTCGCCACACCAAACGCTGATCACTCCCTTCTCCTGCCCCCCATCGTGGCTGTGCTCTGAACATGAGACCTTGCGCCGCGCAGATCATCAGCGGGTAAGGAAAAGTCGGAATCCCGTCAGTCAACCCCGATGTACCGACTGCGAGGAGAATATTCGAGCGCCCCGATGCGACACACGTTGTGGCAAATCCAGCGATAAGCACAGAGTTAACCCTCCGCGTCGAGGACCCCAATGAAAAAGAGTCCCCAGCTACACAAAATCGGCATTCGCACTGCATCGACAGACATGGTTTTTTTGATTGGGTACGTCATACGTCTCGGAGAAGAGGCCGCAGCATTTCTTACTGGTGATAAGATCGTCCCTTTCCCCAGTTCGATGGAATATTCTTGCGGCATGACATGATGCCGCACCCATCTCGATGTCGGAAAACAATGGCCCACAATGGCGGAGATAACTGCGAGATGGACCAAAGAAAAAAATTGGAGACGACAGTGGATGTGAGTTGCAATCGCGATGCCACATTGGCCAGTGCCAGGAACGAGGATGAAAAGTTAAAACCGAAAAGCTCCACGACATTAAAAAAAAAACTTGCGATCGATCCATGGGTTCGACGGGGAAACATAGGAGTTCGGATGCAGACTTGGAGTTTGTTCGGAGAGGTGAAAAAGCGAGGTTGGAGTTGACACATTCCCGAATAGGCAATGCTGATCGTGACTGGTCCATTGAGGAATATCGCCTCGCCTTGCATAAATTCTCCGGGCTCCATTCAGCTGCAGAGAGCATGGAGGCTCAACCATAGCCTTGCCAGCGCCCAGACCTCTCTCAAAGTGCTAAGACAAGTTGTTAAAATAATGAAACCATCCAACATGCGACATGTCCCGGACTCCCCGAATCAAGATGCACAGTATTCCCTGACCCAATCCCACAAAGATGGATACAACAGATCCAAAATCAGATTGGTCTCTGTCATTCAAATTCCAGGTATATTACCTTGCGAATCATGCGGGGAGGCTGAAATTTAATATCGCCACCCACAATAGTGACGATATCCAACACAAAATAGCGAGCCTTGGCCTTGCCATTGGAAGTATAACCTAGATATTCGCAGGGCTGGAGCTAATCCTTTCCTATCGAATATTCGAATTTCCTGTTCGATTCGAAGGGATGGCACGGGATAGATTAGAAGAGTATAGTTAGTAAATTATAACGAGATTGATTAAGAATGAAGGGTTGAAAAGAGAAGTACTACCTTATATAGCAGGAGGTAGAGTAGTGAATTTCAGATATTGAAAAGGAGAAAACGAAAGATTTGATTGATGGAGGGGGGCGTGTGAGAGAGATCTCGATGAGAACTCAATCAATAGCAAAATCTCTCCTCCACATGACTATGCGTGCGCTTCTAGAGCCGATGGACAGTAACCTATCAAGAAAAGTTTCTAATCTCTCCGACTCGCTGCAGCGCATGGACACGTACAATGGAAATTTCGAGCTTTTCGCTTTCGTTGTAACTAAAATGGCAGATTCAGTTGGTGGCAAAATGATGAAGATTATTCCATGTAAGCACTATAATTAATAGATTAGCTATACTGTACAAATCCCTTCGAAAGATACGCAGCGCTCTTGAACAATCCATCATACCTGTTTGGCGCCTTTGCTCCACGACAATGCTGGAAATAGGCTCCTCTTGAACGCAAAATAAGGACAACAATAGCAAAACAGAATTTTAGTCGAACGATTCCTCCCCTTCCTCAAAAATCACTCATCATCTGCTGAATCCGGTCGTATATAAACGCTGGATCTGTTCGACATCGTCGGGGACCTGTACTCTCTGCTCCCACTGCCGTTACCTTCTCTCATGTTGTTCAAGCTGTCTACGATGCTGGATCTGTTAGACATCGTTGGGGATCTATACTCTCTACTTCCGCTGCCGCTACTATTTCTCATATTATTCAAGCCGTCCACAATGCTAAACCCACCTGGTCGCTGTCTCAACGCAGTAGCCACGCTCAGATGTGAGCTGGATCCTGAAGGTGTTCTCGGCAACGCACTCTCGCTACAAGGCGATCGATGAAGGCTTGTCACGAGACTTGATGCCGAGTCTTCGCGACGCGGATGCGCAAGCAGATGCTCGGAAACGGGACTGGGTATCATAGACTGCGAGCGACTTGTCAGCATGACTGGACTGAATTGTGCATCATAGACGGTTGTAGTCTCCGGCGGCGCACTCCTCATAACTATGTCGTTATCGTTATCGTCACCAGCAAAAAATGAGAATGGTCGCAAAGATTCCTTATTCTCCGTCTCGATCTCCATCTTTTCCCCACGGCGTCGCATGGACAGTTGCTCTCGTATCTGCCTATGTTGTGTCTTGTGGTACCGATCGAAGGAAGAATCCGGATAGCTTGAATCTGATGTCGATGATGGGGGACCTTCTCCAATGCTCTCAATATGTGCCGTCATGCATCGGTGGAGCCATGCCACGGTCATCTCCACTGGACTGTTTCTTGCATCGGCGATGAGCTTTGCGACGTGTTCAATGGCTTGTGCAGTGAGATTTTGCTGATCAATCTCGTCTTCTAGCAGATCCCCACCATTAGAGCTGAAGTCGGAGTACAAATCGTCATCCGGAGTTTCCGAGTACCCGTACTCTGATCTTGTGGAAGGTATAGACTTAGACCAGCTTGTGGTATCGCTATCCTTGGCCCAGTGTCGCGGCATTGAGATGTTGGAAAGTCCTAGCCCAACCTTTTCTCTTCCAGATGGAGGTGTTCCAGGTGGCAAGTCGGCTTGAACAAACGGCGCTCTTTGGAGATGTGAACGAGAGAACGATCGTGAAAGAACACTCATCGCGTGCGATGGGGACAAGGGGCGAACAGCTAGAAGTCATGAGTTTAAGTTAGCTCAGTTGAATCGTATAATGTCACGGCGAAAAGATCTACAGTGGCAGAGCAAGTCATATAGCACTGGCACTCACCTCGATTGACTACAGTCACGTCAGATCCTCCACTTTCACCACTGCTCCCGTCTCTTGCTGCCGGTCTGGCCCCACGTCGAATCAAGCTTGTTTGTCTCGCGAGCGCGACCTCTGCTAAGCCAATCTTTCCGTTGGCAATGATGACCTCAAGTCTCTTGATCTCTGCTTTGTAGTCGAGTTCATCTTCTTTCCAACGTCTTCTTTCACCTTCCAGAGTGTCGAGAGTAGTGTTGTTATGAGATACTGCTTCCGCCAGCTTCCTTCCAAGATCTCCTTTCTCCTCAACCAGCAAACGATAGGCCTCAAAAACTCGAAGAAGGGGTCCCTGAGTTTGAACAGAGAGAGGCTTGTTGATTCCGTTATTGATAGAACTAGTAATGGAAGAAATAATTGCCTCCAGTTTGGCATCATGCTCCAGGTTGCGTTCTGCTTTGACTTCTGTGAACTCGAAAGAGTTGCTGAACCGCAGATTTGGAGACTTGCCAAAGTACTGGCTGGCTCGGCTAAATAATTTGGGGCGTGAGTGACGTTTGTCCGGCGCTTGAAGTAGTTCAGACATCGAGTTGGTTGACGATACAGTTGTAAGCGATGAGATTCGGTCACGGTCACTCTTCTCAGATCGGTCGTCTCGGAAGCGGTCTTCTCTTCGGTCGTCGTTGCCTTCGTCCTTTCGATTCTCTTTACAGTCGTCATTGCTGTCAACGATAATCTGAGGAGTACGAGGGCGGTGCATGCCCAACCTCCATTGGTGAGTGTTGTTCATGATGATGGCCCATGCAGAGAGAGAACACGCGGGAGTAGCTGCGTGTCACTGAAAAGAATGTGATTGTCGTTGGAAAACCATTGGTGTTGTGTAGCAAGTGAAGTGAAGTCATAGTGAAGCAGAGGAAAGAAGGAGGCCACGGCCACCACAACCAAAGACGTCACGCATCAATGATAGAATCCTTCTCTTGCAGAGTAGTGAATTTTTGTGAATTGCTATGGAGATGTACCTACTTTGTTTACAGATCCGCCAACACCTTATTACATAGGACATAACATCAGGAATCCGAGAGCCGTGGAGGGAAATATTTCTAGCAGCCTCGCCTGGTGTCGTTAAGACTTGATATACATTTCCACCGATCGACTAACTCATGCGATCCATTTTCGCCTCCTTTCTCAGGGGCTTTCTCAGGGGCGCTCCTGTCGCAACACGTGGTTGGTGCTCAATGTGCTGTTAAGGGTGTGCTGTCGCTGTCTTCTTATTTAATGCTACCAGTTGCTGTTGCTTATAACTCTCTCATGGCAATCTTTCACAGGCGCAAAAGGTGAAAATAATTGGAGTCGCGCAAACATCAAGATAGGCAAGAGATACCGCCATTCAAAGTAGGTATGTTGCCCTTTCTCCATGCACCCGAGGCCTCATAGAATAGAAAGGGTAGGTGTTTGGTAATGAGAGGGCAGTCGATCTAGGCACGTAGATAAATCCTTCAACACGTAGACATGGAAATAGTCGTAGCGCTGTACACACATATGCCAAACAGAATCACAAAAATATATCACGGGTCCCATCGCAGACTCGATCAAGCGCACGCGGCACGTAGGTGTAGGAGGTAGGAAATGTCGAGTTCGATTGGGTTCGTTTGTGGATTGGGATATCGTGAATCCTTGCCTCCCTCCTTCATCTGATCAAGGCTTCATCTTCATGTCTATGGCCGAGTAAAATGACATTCGTTGTCCTTCGTGTCCGCAAATGCCAGAACCAACTCCGAGACCGTTTATTGTTTGACTAAGCATTTAGGCAGCGTCCCGCTTGCCTTCTTTGACCTCCTTCTGTGGAATTTGTCAGCATTATCCAGTATCTACTATCAGATTGATAGTGAAGGACGACTTCAACGCACCAATGCCTTCATTGTTCCGTGGAGCGCATGTCTGTGGTTTCTTCTGAACTTGGGGTCGGTTCCGTTGAGCGAAGGATAACGGTGAGTCTTAGGCTTTTTGATGCTGTCGATGCCGTTGTCAGTACTGTGTCCTTCTCGCAGTGCTTGTGTCTCGGTGGAAGATGGCTCACCCGTTCCTGTGGGCCTTCTTCGACTGGTTGTGCTGAGACGAGTTCTTTGATTCTGAGCGCAAAATGTTAGTTTGAACATGCGAGATGCGAGCGCTGATTACACGTACTGGCCATTGCGACGGCTGTTGTTCGTTGAACTTGATGTTGTATCTGAGCAATTTCGATGAGGATGTTCGTAGATTGTGGGCTGGTGCTTAGCCGCCGCGGCAATGTTGGCCAATAGCGTATATTGATAGCCGCGGGTCACGGCATATTCTGCTCTGAACATGACTTCGGATCCTCACTTTTGATATTATAAGTCTTATTCTATCATTTGGACTGCTTAGATCAACTCATCTACATATACACTGTCCAGCCCACGCACTGCTCACCTGTTGCGCTGTCTCAGACACACCTGCGGACAAGCCCGAAGAAACAAATCACATTACCACAAACAGCACGACGAGACGCGAGTAGATACAATATGCCTTATCTCATCATCAAGGGTATCTGAATCAGTCATTCGGATGCAAAATCCGTTGGGGGCACCACATTTGACGTGGAGAGACGACTACCTATTTTGGGCAAGAGGTTCTCAAAGCCCCCACGATCACTTCGCCTTAGTAACTCCACGTTGGAACTACCGGCGGCATGCGACCTTCCATTTGCGAAGTGGAAGGATGGTATGGTGTAGCTGCTTATGAACAAATAAACATAAGACGCTGAAATCAAATTCAATGCTTAAAAGTTTACCAAGAACTTGAAAATCCGCATGCCCAAAGATTATGAGTCGTGTGTCGGTAAAACTGTCTTTCTTTCCCGGTTTGTACTAACTACTACTTCTGCCTAGTTTCACTCTCAAGATCTTCAGAAAGTTATCATAAAGCGTTGCTTATCGAAATCAAATTCCTTTCGCCACCATTTACGTCCACTGCCGCGTTCAACTGTCCTCAAAACCTTTACAACGCCCATCTGCTTAGAGACTTGTCCAATCTGCAGCCTGTAGACTCATATCCTTGCCATCTCATGTAGTCGAGCTCGTCGTGGTTGCTGCAACAGGCAGATTCAACGCTCTGTAGGCGAAAACCGCCTGTGCGATTCCCACAGCAAGAGACATAAGACCTAGAAGGATGCTAAGGAATCCGACAGCAATGACGCTCCAAAATGTGTAGTACTGGAGCGTATTCCTGCGATCATAGACCAGACCCCAGAAGTCCTTGGGTCTGCAATCGTCCATGTGCTTTCTCAGGTATCGAAGTCTTTGCTCGTACACAGTGAAGGCGCCGAAATCCAATTCCTTGTGCCTTTTGATTGCCTTTTTGGTTCCCCACCATGATTGACTATCCTCATTCGTGAATGGGTCGCGATTTGCGTGCAGTCTTGTTTCAGGAAAACTCTCTGGCCATTTCGACAACAAATCTTTCATTGAGAGCGGCGCTCGGCACTCAAGACCGAGATGGTTGTATCTCGGTCGAAGCCCGAAGATTTTGGACCAGGATCGCGTCTTTGGGACGGTAGGTGTAACTAGGCCACGAGGAGCTTCCAAAGCCTGGTATGCAGCACTTCTTGTGCCTTCTCTGAACAAGAATGCCCATGATCGTTGAATCTCTCCTCGAGTTCGAACGGCCGTGAAGTCCATACACGCTGCAATGTCACGTTCGCTGCCATTGTGCGGTCGACTCGCCAATCTGTCCAGGTTAGTGTTCAGCTCAAGTAAACGAGGGCATTACGCAATTTACAGAAAGCAAGCGTCCACAGCAGAGAATAATGTGCGGTCCTCAAATTGCGCTGTGATGTGATGGCAGGTTGGCAAATAGGCCGTCCAACAAACATAAAGAATGTTCCGTCCGGCAAGATGCAAGTGCAGGTGTTCTTCAAAGTCATCCGTCCACTCAATACGAATGCCCCCAATGCGTTGCAGGGATTTGATGTCCAAGTCGTGTACATAAAATTTTGGGTTTGGCGAGCTTCCAGCATTCTTTTCTACATCGGGGTTCCAAGAAGTTCTTCGTTCTGGTTTTCGACCAGGACCAGAGAATCGACGCTCAGCAAATAAAGAGCTAAATGTTTTGGATAGAAACTTTTCCAGACCGATGTCATCCCAGGAAACCGCCAGATCTTGCGACAAGGATTTTGCGTAAATTGACCTCCGCGAACTCACGGCTTCTGCAATTTTGATCATGGTAAGAGAATATCTTGCCCAAGTTATTTGGTCAAGCGTGGCAGGTCTCGGCAGTAACTTCTCGCGGAAAGTCTGTTCGAGAAGTTGACCCAAAGTGATGTCAACATCATTGTAGTATGCACAGCCAGTGGCCAGTACACATGATATTGCCATTCGGAAGATTGGGAACGTCGTCTCGTATGACCATATATAAAGCAGCGAATCGAAGGTCCTAGACAAGTAGAAAACATTGCTGACAAGATGAGTTCGTACCCTCTGCTGCACAGACTTAGCATCTGTCCTTTCCAAAAAAGGAGGATGACCCTCGATCTCGTTTTTGCTTTCATCCTGCTTGCTCAGTGTCTGGATGTCCCAGCGATAGCAACACAAAAACAATATCCTCTTTTTGAACCATAAGTAGTCATCGTGTAGCGAGTTGGAAGAAAGACATTCTGCAGATCGCCTTGAAACATAGTAATCAACAGCAATAGTCCAGTCCGGAAAATCCACATTCTCAAGTACTTGGTCAAGAACTATCACCTTCTCCTCGAGCCACCCAAGATTGTGCTCTATGCAGGGCATTTTGCAATTGGATGACCCAGTAACAGGCCCAAGCTCAAGATCATGGCGCTGAGGAATTGGTTTGGCGCAATGTGAGACCTGAATGCTGATGGCCGAAAGCGCTTTGCTCGAGTTGGCAAACAATTGCGAGAGCTCTGAGATAACCTTTGCGACGTTGTAATTATGGCTTACATCGCTCGAAGATTTGGTTGTGTCCACCTTGGCTGCCTTTTCGTGTGACTGAGCTTTTGCAAGGCTGTGGTCGCTTTGGGCCGACGACAGACAAGGCGATACCTGTTCATCTGCGGTGCCAAGCCTCGCAGACACTTTCGGCGAATGAATCTCGAAAGCTCCCACAGTTGCATCTCGCTGTTCCGTTCTGGAAGTTGGCCCTTGTGCAAGATGTCGATTGGGGCATGAAATGGTGCTGGAGGCTGTCGCTTCGTCATGCGGGGACGGAGTTTGGTTTGAATAATTGCTCGTTGTCAAAAGCTGCTCCAGCGCACCATGTTGCAACATATTTGCATCGATGTCGGCCACCTTTGTCAATTCGTTGACTATCCTTTCAATATCATTGCCAAGACCAAATTGCGTCGAACCAAGTGCCGTGTTCCCTTCTCCTTTATCCATGGGCCACAAGTTCTCTGGATCATCTTCATCTGCCACAGCATGCGCTCCGCCGTCGATGGATGCACCTAGAGCTGCCTCGGGCTCTTCTTGCTGCAGAACCCTTTCGTATTTCGTCCCTTCACGGTCCATCATTGTGCGGGATCTAGCGCAGTCAAAAAAAGAAAGATGAAGAGTTGGCAGTGAATTTCCGTATCGTAAGTATGTCAATCATTTAGCTTCAAATAGACCAAAAGAATGCAACATATCCTTGGACCACGATGATGTGAATCATTCAGCAAGCAATCTCTCCTGTGTATTTGTGTGACATTGGACAGGCAGACACATATTGCGCTACTTTAAATAAATGATGAGCTTGAATGACGGTAACGGTTAAATAAGGAGTCGTCATGGTTGAGATCGATCTTCCTTGAAATGTGAAGGCCAATGGTTCTGTTCTCCGCGTATGTTCTTTCGACATGTTGCCAGATCCCGGAAGCCGTGCGGAACAGTTTGGGGGCGTCGAAACAGTTCTGGGACTTGAAAACTCTCCTCTGTATCACAAAGGGGTACAGGCACATCGCCACGCCTCCTTAATGGCTTAGGCTTTGATGAATTTGACGTGGTACTAGGTTCATCAGCGTCCTCTGTGCTACTTCCGCGACTCGCTCTACACTTACCACAGCTAAACCCTTAGCAATCGCTCGCACCTTCACAATGTTTTCTTTGAAGGTATGTGTGTCTCTGTACGCCATATGTGCTTCGAGGCTTTCCCATCCAATCGTCACAGCATACGCTCTTGCCTTGCCCTCAATCTTCTCGTGCTCCACTTCTTCAACGACCCAGCCAGTGGTGTATCCCACGAAGCCCTTCGCGTTGTCCACAATGGTTTGAAGAAAATCGACGAGCGTGGTTTTGACATTGGCCCGATCGACATCGTCCGGGAAATACAAGGTTAGCATTTCCACGATAGGTGCTACTGCAGCAGTGGCCAGGGGCGCACGAAATTCGGCATGCTGCATGTGCACCGGCCCTGAGATGATTGTGCCGATTTTTTCAACAAAAGGAAGATACGCTTCTGTTTGCTCGAAGTCCTTGTGGCTCTGGATCGAGTCCCAATCTACGATACAGTCAGCGACTCGTCCTGCCCTCGAATTGCACTTGTTGCACAGGCCGAGTACAGACCTATCGCAAGAACGAGATGATCAGGGTTTTCATGTTGTCGCCCGTAGTGGATGCCTAGATATCCTTTCTGATTGACAAGGGTTCCAATCATGCCATTGATGACGGACTGTCCTTCACTACCGGGTGTAGCAATGTCAACATCAGGGAGCAAGGGCAATGTTGCGAGCTCAGTCGCCTGAGGCATGTTGGACGAAAAGCTGTCGGCTGCGTTTTAATTCCACGGATTCGGCGGAAGCGTCACCTTCCAACAGCGTCCTGTGCTGGACGAGCGTGACGAGGTTGATGCGTGCCCGATGGGCTTGTCGCGCTTACTAAGAAATCCTGGGGAAGATCGAGTACGAGTCACGTGACAGGAAATGTATCGTATAAGGCCACAAGAACGAGTTTAGTGGAATGCACCTCAGGCAGAATGTGTGCCCGTTCCTGATTCCGTTCCAACTCAAGATCCTTCACCTCTTCGCAAGCAAATTATAACCACAACATCGCCGTCAGACTCGCAGCGATTATAGCAAGACCTCCTCCCGGAACTACGCTCACAGCCGAAGACTTTCCTCCTAAACCCGAACTAGAACCAGTAGCCGCAGCAAGACCATCGGTTCGGACACCACTTCCTCCGCTCCCAGCAGTCCATGGCGCCATGGTAATGACACTCTTATATCCTCCAAACATCTTGAGAGTCGTAGTCTGCGGTCCCGGGAATGTTGTCAAACTCCCCACATCGCTCGTCGACTGAGTGCCAGGAAGTCCGGGAGGCAAACTGAGTAGATTGAAAAATTCAGTCCCTGAGCCCAGCTTCATACCAAACTCTTCTGTGCACTTGTCGCTGTTGAGAAGTGGCGCGCAATCAACATCAGCTTGCGGCACATTGGCCTTTGCCAGTTCAAAGTAGGTATCGGTGAGTCCGATGATAGAGAGATCTGTCTGCGGACATGTATTCACGGCACCCGAAAAGTAGCGACTGGATTCGCAACATTCGCACCTTTCGAGATTATCGCCTCCCGAGCCTACAAGATCTCGGCATATTCTGTCTGGCTTGCTGATCGTCAAGTTACTGTACGCATTGCCTAAATTGCAGGCTGCAACTTGTCAGCTGAAAACTGGATCTTCGCGAAATGATGACTTACAACAGGCGCCAGCAGCGCCCGGCGGTGGTGGATAGAATGGTACAATTGGCTGATCGTGGATCAAATCATTCACACCGATGAAATTGAGGGCTGCTAATTGATACTCGCAGCTGTACACCTAGATCACATATTAGCATCGCCAACCCTGGACAATCTTTCTGCATTTACTTTATTCCAGCAGCTTTCAACTATGCAGCCGAAAACAGCTGTATCTCTGCTGACTCCGCAGCCGAGGAGGCAATCCCCGTTGGCATTTGTGGCATTGCATCGCGTTCCGCAGGTTACAAAATCTTCCTGCTGTTGCGTATTGCACGTCGCGTAATTTCGTGGATCAACACAGCCTTCGCCAAGCGCATCTGGATTGGAGGTGGGTGCTGCAATCGCTGTGGATGTTAGTGTTGCTGCTGTGGCGAAGGGAATGAAGACAAGAAACAGCGATAAATATTGGGAGGACTTCATGTTGATACAATTGTCTCTGAAGTGATTGAAGAGCTTGGTTGAGAAATTGCATGTCGGGTGCCTGTTCACTTCTATACAGCTTCTCCTGATCCAGATACACTCTCTCCTGAATGAGGCTGAAGAAAGAGCCAAGGTTTCACGGCACGCCATGCCTCCCATCCAGGAGCGCCACACGACAATACAATTCAGTTGATTTGTTCAAGCTGCTCGCCAAGTGGGTCCTGCCGCCGAGAACTCGCTGAATTGTTTAGGTGTGTGGTATCGGTTATTGGGCATGCTATTCGGGGTGCAGGAATACTTAATTCACTCATAATATCATATACTTTCGAGACTTTGATACAACGAGTGTGTTGCCTCTAAGGCATAATCCCGTTCCTAGAGTAAGTTAGGCTCGCCACCATGATGTAGGACTGCCGTTTGCCCGTTCTTCAAAATTCTAGATCACAGGAAAGTCGTCCTATTTATTCTCGTACAATGGTAAAAGTATTTGAACAGAAAGCGCCATCCAGACAAAGCCATGAGGTCTGATCGTTTCTAGCCTGAAGTAGCCGTTTCAGGTAAGAGTATATATACCCCGCAACATCTTACAGAACTGATGTCGAGTTCGTCTTCCCTATATTCGCCTTCATTCAGCCGGTCGCTTGATGCTACAAGCAGTACAACTCAATCTTTCGCCTGCTTACTATGACATACTCCTAATACTCAAGGTCAAGGTACGCTAGCTATTAGGCCCGGTTGGTATTGAGGATGAATCTCATCATCACTTTGTTCAGCAAATCTTTATTGTTCCCGAAGAAAACTCACTTATTCCCTATTGCTTCTTATCAACTCCACGCCTCTACATCGATGTTCGCAGCCTATTATTGAAGAGTACTCGAAACAGAAAAGAGGGAAGCAACATGCTGGCGCAGTCAGAGTATGTTATCTTTTTCGTCATCGTTTTGTGTTGAGAGAGGAGCCTACCAACCTTTGAGTGTCAACTTATAGTCACCTAGCACGGGGGAAATAACGGTGACTGAATACGCCTTGAGACCATGACGTCCCGAGACTGTGGTCGGGTGCTTAGTATAACGAAGACTTTCCGCAGCTAGCCATCAAGCGACAAGGCTGCTAACTGGCGTGCAGCGAGTTTTTGAGCGGTATAAATGTCTTACGAGTTTGTTGTGGAAGGCACTACCAGGACTAGGGTACATAGCTATGCTATATAATCATGGTCTTCCCCTCACACTCAATACATTACACACATAACAAATGGTAGCTCAAGAGCACCACCAGCATATACAGCTTCACAGCCACTCTGCCATCAAACCTAGTTCAAAAGCCTTTAAGAGTTTGTGCAAATCCTGGGTATCAAAAAAAGACTAGAGAGATCGCCGCCCAAGTTCTCTGTTCGCAACGCCACTTTTTTGGAAGGCCTTCGATGATGATTGAATAGGACATGAAATGGTGATATCAATCATCACGTCGAGCTGCAGAGCTTCATCACCTCAAAGGATTCTTAATCCTGTGGGGAGGCAGAGAACCAATCTGCTCTCCAGCACTTCAGATTCTGGTGGCCATCTCGCGGCAAAAATCATCCGAATCTCTTTTCATCGGGACCGAAACCCACGATGAATTCAACTTTGCGTAGGGCTGACCATGACGCCCTCGCTAGTCATACCGATTTATACAGACATCGGCGTTGTAAGAATAGTCGAATGGCAAAGCTGAGAATATATGTCATTCGTGAATAAAGTCCAGATCTACAAATCCATGCGAAACCGTAGTTCTAGTTCTCGTCTTGCTGGACAGCACAAAACCACCGTATGTTTTTGAATTGAGAATCGACGAGAACAACGACAGCCAACACGGTTCTAAAACTGGTGCCCGTGTTCTTTTGCTAATCGTAAGGCAAGGTCATCTAAAAGGCGTTGCGAACTATAAAATTGATGACATTAGTCGATTTCCACTCACTCAAAATATAAACTTACTGGCAAGAAGGGGGACATAGAAATCATCATCGCCCTTCCCTACGAAAATCCCTTCACAGCCCTATCCATCTTCAAGTAAAAAGTCCAGCAAGCAGGATTCTCAAAAGTCTCGATACCATCGGACATTGCTCGCCGCAATTGTATCTTAGACTCGTATCTCAAAAATTCTACGAAATGAGTTAGCTTAAATAGTCACGTTTCAAGTGAATAAATGATAGCTCAGCCCTGGTGACGTATAACAGCACTCCTCGTAAATAATTGAAGCAAGACATCGCCATCTCCACATTTATCAATACGTGTCTCTGTTACAGAAGGGTATAAAACGCACCGATTAATCTTGATTCACAGAATCACAGAATCACAACCAATATCACAACCAATCAAGGGACGAAGGGGCGAAGCATGAAGTAACTGCTTAGCTGGCCCAACGTGACTCTGCCCAATAGGAGCAATTAGATGAAGAAGGAATAGACAAGCGAGGGAAAAAAACCCATTTACTGCAGCATCAACGGTGACCGTGTCGGTGAGAATCTTCATCATTACTAAATATCGACCTCCATCGTCCCAGCAGGACTCAGTATCTTTTTTGGACTTCAACGCAAATCTCAGCACGACAGGCTCACGTTGGGTTCAAACGCTATAATTTTCCGTGAGTGCGTATCCCACTAGCATAGGAGACAAGAATATAAGATCCATCCTTATCGCTAAAGGCAAAAAATCGTCACCTTGAACGACCTAGCCGCACCTATAACATCTCCGTGAGTGATCATGATGAAATCGTGAACCAGCGTGAGATTGACTGAGATGAGCCAAAAATTAAGATTTAGTAGGTGTACTCATGAAAGTGGACGCAGCTCAACCCGTCGTAAGATAAGCTCCCTGCTACCAAAGACGAATGAGGACGGCGGTTGATGACAAGTCACCAATCTTGATGCCTTCTCTCCAGTCACGTGTATTCAAAAACGACCAAGCGCGGGACGTCAGGTAGCAGCATATTGTAGTGCTTTGTAAAGCTGGCGCTCTCAAGGCTGTTGCTGGCAGAGGCGGTGCGGAACTGTTCATTGGCTGTGCTGTCGTTCGGGAAGGGGAATCATCGAGAAGTTCGTCAGGCTAGAAGTTTACCCTGAGCTGTCTTCGATTTCTACTTTCAAATCGACCGGGGAATATGGACATTGGGAGTTTTGTTGTTGGGAAGCATTCAAGTGTCATTTAGGACTGGGGGGGCATCTCCTAGGTGACCTATGTACTTACTTCTTCCGCCTCGACTGAAGACTGAATCTAAAACTCTCATCAACTCCTCTCCCATGCCACGCAAACTGCACAAATCTCAAAATCAATATCCCAACTCATTTTTATGCCGTGGCAGTATCTGGCACTGGCGCTGCAGTTGCGGCAGCGGGTTGCTGAGCAGCCTTTGCTGGCTTCGCGAACTGAGGATCCTGCCATGGGCCTTGGTCACTGAGCTCGCAACCACCAGGACAGTCACAAGTTCCACCAAAACGCTTTGGGAGGTTCTCTGCTGGAATTTGCGACTTCAACTCTTTCTCAAATCCCGATCCTAGAACATGTATTTTTGCCACGGTGACTGGATCCAAAAACTTCTTAACGACACTGAAGGCACCTGAGAAGCCCCATGGCGCATTGATGATGTAGAGCTTTCCAAGTCTTTCTGGGTAGTAATTTTGTGATATGGCCGAGGCTCGTTGGAGGTATCCATAAACGGAAGGCATTGAGGTGAGACCAACTCCTTTTGCGTCCACTAAAAGCAGTTATTAATTTAAAGTTGTCAAGGTGCCCTGCAATCCTTCTTACTTATAGTGCAACACGTTTCTAACAAGACTCCTGATTTCCTGCTGCATGCTGGTAGACGTGGGTCTGCGAGTTTCTCGTACTCGACAACCAAGTTTTGCAACATGCGGTCGTCGGTAGTGATTTTCGCGAGCTTGTTGAGATCGATCTTGCCCAGTTGCTCAATGTAGACAGGTCGGCCATCCTTGTCCGTCTTGTGGTAGTATTGTGGGTAGAATTCGAAAACTTGGGATTTCTCGGTGTATACGAAGTTCTGTGTCAAATCGTGGACTCCCTTTCCTCCGAATGTTTTGCGCCAGTTCTCGCAGTCGACAAACCTGCTTTGATCAGTAAGATGCGCAAGAGAGAATGGACAATTCCACGAACATCTTCTTTGCGAGTTCGACATTGAATTTCCGGGCGCGGAGGAATCGCAACTGGCACATGGGTCAGTACAAGCCTCGCCTCGTTCCGGCAAGGCGACGTACCAGTGTGAGGGTGTCGAGGTTCTCTTTGAAGCCTTCAGACTCCAACATCATCCGCAGCTGGCTGACCTGGGCATCTTGCTGCTCAGTCGTGTAGCCAGAGTGACCATTTTGCGGAGCAGGGGCGATGATTGGGAAATCGTAGTGGTCGTAGGTCGCGTCGACCTTGGGTTCGTGCTGCTGGAGAGCCATGTTTGCGTAAGGAGTGCTATGTAAGGGGAATAGGGGGGTTTGTAGTGAGGATTGGATCGGGTTGCGTGCAGGTGGAAAGTTGTCCAGTGTTGTTGTCCCTTTTGCTGTGGATCAGATTCAGATTCAGATTCAGACTCAACTTCGGGAATGACGTTGCACTGCCAACAGCCACTGGGCAAAGGCCAAGTCGCATCCAAGTCAATGTCGCCTTCTCTCCTACAAATGCCCGGTCTACGAGTAATATAATAAAGGCTTCCGTCGGTTCTCCATTCCAATCGGCGTGACTGTGGTTGAACGTGCTTCTTCCAGGATATTCGGCTGCCCCTCATTGCTCAGGCAGCTTTTCGTATTCCGGGTCTGCGAACTTACCACAGTATATAGCGACTGAGTACGACTGTCCGAGTATTACCGTCTTCGTCAGCATCAACATCCCAGGGCAGCATTTGCCCTCGGATTCTCCTCTCCAATCAACTAGAGGGAGTCACGACATCGACGTCTTTGATCCCCCGTAGACACCTTGCACTCAACTACATCAGTACTGAACTCGATTGCAGGACTGGCGACGACCCTCGACCTGCAATTTTTCAATACAGGTCTTTCCTTCATCAGCAGGCCAATGATCTCCATCTTCACTGCTTTACCACGTCTCCGAACCAGATCTCGTATCACAGCCGTTCGCATTGTCAAACAACCAGTGAAAGGTATGTCTGGTATTCATTTCTATCAAGACGGGACCGCATACCAGAAACATCAACCTGCCCTTTCTTAGCAATGTCTCTTCCAAGTATGTCGACACGGTGCTTCGACAGTCTCTGCGGTTTCTTGCAATCGTCCGATCAAACAATTGCCCTTCATCGACTTTATACATTGATCCCATTTATTGACTTCGCACATTGACTTCACACAGAACAATTCACATATCCAGCTCGCCGCTTGGCTTCAAGCGAGCACAAAGTCTCACCAGAGAGAGTCCAAAGATTGTCCAAGATTTGCACCGGTCAACATCTTGAAAGACGAAGGTTACACTCCACTATGGCCTCTCCCAAGGATGAGCTCGTTCTAGTCACAGGAGGAACAGGTTTCGTTGGCGCATGGTGCATCGTCAAGCTTCTTGAAGCAGGATGCCGTGTCCGAACGACAATCCGAGCAGCGACTGGCGAAGAAAAGGTTCGTGAAATGCTGAAAACAGCTGAATTGCCTGATCCTACGACCCCGAATCTCACGTTCACTATTGCCGATCTCACGAAAGATGACGGCTGGCCAGCTGCGGTCAAAGATGCGACATATGTTCTCCATGTCGCCTCGCCATTTCCCATGGGCGCCCCGAAGCACGAAGACGATCTCATCATTCCAGCTAGAGATGGCGCTTTACGTGTTCTGCGTGCATCTCGCGAAGCTGGCGTCAAGCGCCTCGTTTTGACGAGCTCATTCGCTGCAATTGGCTATGGCCTGCCAGCATCCGAAAAGCCTTTTACGGAAGAGAATTGGACTGACACGTCCGATACATCAATAACAGCCTACGTCAAGAGCAAGACACTGGCCGAACGAGCAGCATGGGACTTTCTCGCCAAAGAAGATGGAAGTATGGAACTCGCGACAATTAATCCGCCCGCAATTTTCGGTCCAGTCCTCGGCAAAGATATCTCTACATCTACCCAACTGATCTCAAAACTTCTCACTGGTGGAGTGCCGGCCGCTCCGCAGCTTATGCTCGGCGTCGTTGATGTACGAGACGTCGCTGACCTCCATCTTCTTGCCATGACGGATCCAAAGGCCAAAGGACAACGATTTCTTGCCAGTTCGCCGCCTTCGATGACGATTCTGGATATGTCCAAGGTCTTGAAGGAGAGACTAGGATCCATTGCAAGCAAAAGTCCAGCTCGCACCGTGCCCAATTTTGTTTTCAAGCTGGCTGCGATTGTGAGTGCCGATGCGGCGATGATTGCTCCGCAGCTCGGAAAGCAGGTGCACATGAGCAACGAGAAAGCAAAGACAGTTTTGAAGTGGCAGCCGAGGTCGAGTAGTGATGCTGTTGTTGCTACAGCTGAGAGCTTGATCAAGCTTGGCCTTGTGTGAGCATGTCCTTGGTTTGAGAGGTATGGCACCAACGATGTACTGCCGAAAGAAGCATGTCAGCCGTCCATATTTTCTCTTGGAATTGTGACAAGTATCTATATCGAAAACTTCTTGGTCAAGGCTAACGATCAAAGCCGCGTGAAAAAGGCTCAACTGAAAAGTATACATAGCGAGAGAACAAGACCACGGCAAAACTGGAAGACACGTTGTCCGGCCACAATCACACTTCAAGTGCTGCATGATTCAAGAAAAATTCAATGGTTCCATTAACATTGGCCATATTGCAATGACCAGAATACCAACGGACAGATGCTGTGTTTCCAAGGACCAATTCTTCTAAAGCGCAGGAGCGTGCGAGCTGAACCAGGCTCAGCCTCAGCCTACATCGTTTCTCTTGGCCAAAGGGCTAAACTACCCTCCCACCAACCAACTATACAACTCACCTGACGCATTACCAGCAACAAATAATGCCATAGTGACTAGATCGGCCCAGACGCGAAAAGGCTTGCACCACCAGCTATCTACAATTTTTTATTAAAGTATTCAGCCACAGATTCGCTCTTCTCCGCCGCCAAAGTCTGGACCTCCAACGCTCGCACTAGTCTCAAAGTGTGGACATTTGGCGAAAATCCCACCTCAGGTTGCTTGCGATTGGACATAAGACGCAGTCCATCACTGGTCTTGACTGTTTTTGGCCCACTTCATGCACGCTTTATGCAGACTTCATCTCGAGGGACGGTTGTACAACTTTTGTGCAACTCAGCCCCAACGTCCCACGTTCCACAAACACGTAGTGGAGGTCGGTACAACTGACTTTTTCTGAACACCATGCGACTCTGGAATTGGCATCAATATCTCCGAGCTGAGCAAGAATGAGTATGCGGACATCAATATAAGATGCTGATGAACCCAGCTTGAAGATCTTCGCAATCAAAACTACCATTCAGTTTCCAACCACAATCTCCTCAATCTCAATATCGATCACAATGCTATCCACATCAAAGAACCTCGTCCTCATCACAGGTGTCACAGGCCATATAGGCTTTCGCACACTCATCCTCGCATTAGCAGCCGGTCACCACATTCGCGCAGCAGTCCGCTCCACATCAAAAGCCCAATTCATCGCATCTCACCCAAAGATTCTTGCGCTCAACTGCTCCTCTCGCCTTTCATTCACCATCGTTCCCGATCTAGCTTGTCTCCATGCCTACGACAATGCCGTCAAAAACGTAAAATACATCATCCACATCGCCGCACCCCTCATGCCGGGAAAACTCCCTCAAGGTCAAGATTCACATACCTTCTTCATACGACCGGCAGTTAGAGGGAGCATTGGAATCCTGAGCGCAGCGAAGAAAGCTGGAACAGTGAGGAGAATCATTATAACAAGTTCCCTCGTTGCCATTGTCTCACTCGCCCAACTCACCGGTTGCAAATCCTCCCCCCGACCAATCCAGCCCACCGACCGTGTTGAATTTGCGGAAGGTCCTTACGAAAGCCAGTTTGCAGCTTACGCCGCATCAAAAGTGGCTGCTCTCAGTGCAGCGGAGAACTGGATGAAACGACAAAGTCCCAGTTTTGACCTGATACATCTGCACCCGTCATTCGTGCTAGGGAAGAATGATATAGCGACAACCACAAAAGAAGCGATGCAAGGCACGAATTCGATTGTTCTCGGTATGGTGTTGGGTAAACTTATGGATTCAATCGCTAGTGCATCTGTTCATCTTGAAGATGTTGCGCGAGTGCATGTTCAGGCGCTCGATCAGATAGTACCCGGTAACCAATCTTATATTTTGAGTCAAGAGACGGAGTGGTCTTGTGTTCGCCATGTTGTTGATGCGGCGTTTTCGGAAGCGGTTGAGTCGCGTTTGTTGCCTAATTGTGGGAGTGCGGAAACGCATGAGGTTCTTGTTGATTCGAGCTTGACGGAGGCGATTTTTGGGTTCAAGCATAAGGCGTTTGAAGAGCAGGTGAAGAGTGTGGTGGGGCATTACCTTAAGCTCAAGGCGAAGAGGAGGAGCTGGCTGGAGCCGATGGGAGGGGTGGAGACTTATTCTTCTCCGTCGAGAGTGTCTGGTACTGTGGCTTAGGACTTCATTCATGATTGTTTGAGATACCCCGTTCTATGCATTTAGCTACTTTTGAAACTTTGGCTTCTTTCCCCTTCGACCTCGATAAGCGGATTTGTTGAAATGTTTTCAAAACCCTCTCGACGGGATCTTGATACATTTCTCCATGACTGATACTGATAACTACAGACAAGGCGACATAACTGTTTGCGGAAATGATCGATGAATTTGAACTTGATAAATAGTCTGAATTGTGAACCATGCCACTCATGGGTATGGATTTGTGGGGGTCCTGACCTGACTCGCGGAGCGTGTGCACTGTTTTCGACTGCGATAGGTCCAACCAACCTCCACCCAATGAGTTCACGAGGCACTGTCGCGCAGTGCGACTCAATCATGATGGAGCAAAGCCTGGTGCCTAGGTACAGGTTCCTTCTTCATTTCGCTCACCAGACTGTAATCAGGTTCCCTCATCTTGAGCCTGAGTAGATTACTACGCGTGTATTTTACCCAGCATGGAAGAGTAAGTCAGGCCCCTTGAACGTACGATCGTGCGAGCGCTTACTTGCGATGTAAGACGTTCGGAAAAAGAGAAGGAAATCGCAGAAGAGCCGCAATTGGAAAAGCGGGATGAGGAGGACGGAGTAACAGGCATTCAGGATGAGGAAGATCAGGTAGATGATGAGCAAGTGGTGGAAGAATCTAGTACTTTGGTCCCCCTCGTGTCTAGGCTCGGTCCTCTCAACTCGAGCACTCTTTGCTCTACCTGCCTATCCATCGACTTTACAGCTCTCTACAGCGCTTCGCAACGATATCTACCTGATGCTGCTGGCTATGAGTGCCCACCACGGACTGTTAATTACATCTCGCAGCATGAAACGCAATGTGCTTTCTGCGCGCTGACCAGCTTCTGTCTGATGCACCTTCATCTCGAACGAGTCCCTGAAGCTGGCGCTTTCACCGTCACCAGTCTTGGTGTTACTGCCGGCTTCAGCGTGAAGGATCTTGGAGAGGGTGTTTTGGAAGAAGCACAAAATACTACTGCTTTGGATGGCGCACACAACAACGGCTATGTGCGCACCCTATTCACGGTCTGTGAGCTTGCGGATAAAAACGACCTCTACTATTTCGTGCATCGAGATGTGGGAGGCGGAAGGACATTGATTGAATTACGGGAACGTCCATGCTACAAAAAGAATACGGTTCTCAGCATTCAGCCATTCTTTGACGAAATCGACGATCTTCCAAAGGAAACTTTGCTTTCGCTCTCGGGTCGTGCTTTCGGAACCCAAATCAGGTTCGATCTTGTCCGCTACTGGGTCAGCCACTTAGACTCATCTCAGAGTTCCGATGCACAACCTTCTCCGATTAAATTGATTGACACCGTAGATGGGAGGCTCATAGATGCGGACACCAACTTCAGATATTCTGCGCTGAGCTATGTCTGGGGAAGATATAAGCAAGTCACGCTCACCAGTGACAGCTACGTAATGCTCCACAGCATTGGATCAATCACCGATGGCTCGCAGACGATTTCGTGGACCATCAAAGACGCTATCACGGTTTGTCGAAACGTTGGTCAACGTTATTTGTGGGTCGATTGCCTTTGCATTCAGCAGGACGACGTCTTGAAGAAGATGTCCCAGATCGAACGAATGGACAAAGTATATGGACATGCAGAGTTTACAATCGTAAATGCAGGCCACCAAAGCCAGCTCAGCGCAGACAGCCCCATCCCGGGCGTTCGTCCTGATAGTCGTAAATTGTTTCAAGCTTGCGCGCATGCCGAGTCCTTCTCGATTCTGGCGAACTCCTGTCCGCCACTTCAAGAAGACCTTGGCCTTTCTAAATGGCGGACTCGTGCGTGGACTTTCCAGGAAGAGCTCTTGTCGCCCGCGCTATTGATATTCACCAGCAGTCAATGCTTTTTCCAGAGAGGAAAGCGGCTTTTCTGCGAGGACATGATTTTCGAGTCGGGTGAAGACCACACGGCTCTGATCCCTTTAACTTACAACACTACGCAGTCATACCACCATAGAGCGGACGCCGATGCAACAGGGGAATTCGACATCGAAGACTATTGCTTCCTTATCGAATCGTACGTGAAACGTGACCTGACATTCGAGGACGACGCCATTAAAGCAATCTCTGGACTGCTCGCACGCTTCTCAGAAAGTCTGGACGGTCGAAAGAGCCGTTTTATCTTTGGGCACCCAAGTGCTGCATTTGATTACTCTCTTTGTTGGATACCCACATGTTACTACCCCAATCTTCCTCGTCGAACAGCGTTTCCCTCCTGGTCTTGGGCTTCCCGGAAACAACACGTGGATTTTGAGCTCGGACACCGTCACAATAAGCGATACCACTTGACTAGTCGCGGGCCACCTGCCACTTCAATATATACCGACGCATTAAGTGACGGTCGATTCACGTTGAATAAGCTTCTCCAAGATCAGATTGGCGTTGATGTTCTCCCGGTGAAAGTGAAGGCTGACGATGCTCACCTCTACTATCTGTCTCATGGGCTTGACCCTGCACTACTCACAGAGCGTGAGCTTCAGTTTTCCACGACCTGTGCGAAGCTACGAATAAGTCGGTACAGCGGTATCGAAGGCGAAAAGCTCGAAGCGGGAAGATCGAGTCACAACTCACCCTGGGGTTGTTTCGTCGTCTACTCCGATCACCCAGGCGCGTCCGGTGGAACAATCGAACTTGGCGAGATCCGTCTCGAAGCGGCGTGGAGGGATGCTCAACCCGAAGTTCTTAGCCTGGATTTCATCGTCGTTCGCGCAGTTCCTGGACCGGAGCCCTTCTCTAACGTAAGAGCTGGTGAGAAGGACAAACAAACCGGCACACCACCAGCCTCAAAAACTCACCATCAAACAGATGACTCTCAGCTCGCAGAAATTGATCAGGATACGGTAACGAACTCTGGCCACGAAGTCTCGGCGCCGACCAACATTTCTCCAAAACGATTCCCTGCCCTAGAAGATTCTCGTCTAAATGAAAGCGCCCGAGATCGTAAATTCGACGAGGACAGTTATGCCGATGGCACCATCATGGCAGCAGAGGACTGGCGACTAAGCTTGATGTGTATTGAGTGGCTAGATCTGCCTTCGGGGCCTGGAGGAACTGGTGAGGGAAAGAAGAAAGAAACCATGAGGAGAGTAGCACGTCGCTTAGATGTGGTAAGATATGGACCTAGTGTCCGTACATGGCTTGATTTAGGTCCTGAGCGTGTTAATGTTGTGCTGGTTTGATGTACGTCAAGCATATCAACTCCATTTTGAACAGTAGGCACCGAAATAGCGATAGTTTTTGGAGGAGAAGTCTTTTATGGACGGAAAACGAAAGGTTACACTCATGGTCTGTGGAGATGATCGTGTTCCTCTCTCGTGTCGAAAATGAGGTATCGGAACGGAAAATGACGCCATCAATTATAGGTGGAGCAAATATTTTTCTTAAAAAAAAAACCTGGAAGCTTGAGACGATCTTGTTTGTCTTGCACTTCGTCCTCAGTCTTGTTTTTGAACTTACCAATCCAACGTCACGAAAGAAGATCCAAAGGTATCATCTGGTTAGCTCGCAGCGGCTCCGATATTCCATTGCCCGTTGACGATATGATGAAGGTTGGAGAATTCTCTTCTCAGAACATCCTTGCAAATATATATTCCTGTCTATTCTAAATTAAGAGAGCGCCAGGAAGTTATTGACCTCGATTTCAAGTCGAAGGGGCTTGAGACCAATGGTTAGCTCGATTAGATCTTCAGATCGCCAGCGCTGGAGATCCACAGCCCTGTAGCCAACTTATGAAAAAAGAGTTTCCCATGAGGTTGTCTAATGTGATTGGTGGAATATTTGGGTCAAAGACATTAATCGAATTTGGATATTTGGCAGTCTTGGTTTCCATTCGCAGCGACTATGAAATTGACCATCTATGACGATTGGACTCATATAGAGAACAAAAGCCTGCCGGTGTCGAGTCGAGAAGAAATACTACGATAGTACCCAGACATCGCGAAAGATACACAGCCGTCCAAAAGAGGTTAAGCGTGGATCAAACGGAGCGGCAGCTACGATAGATTCTGCAAACTGTCCAATCCCACCAGTACTGATTAAAACACACTCCAATCGCATACCTACCACCCAGCCGTACTGTATCCCACCGCGCGCGCGTATTGCCATACACTCCTACACGTCAATTGCGCATCGCAATGATGCAGTTGTCCGAGGCGACCCCCGCCTCGACTCTTTCCTCTCCTGTCGCTGATGGATCGAACTATGGAACTCCCGGCGCAAAATCCCACTCGGCGGCCTCATCGGAACCGTCGCCAGTTATGGGGAAGCAGAATGAGAATGATCCGCAAATGGTAGTCTCTGCGGGAAAGTCTATCAAGAACATGCTGGTCGATCTGATGGGTGTGCTTGAACCGCAAGCCAAGAGCAAGATATTCATACAGGGAGATGTTACGCTAAAGATTGAAGGACGCGAAGCATACACTATATCTTTGTTCAACGAAGATGGTATTGAACCTTCGAACCTCAAGGTCCAGATTGGCCATGCGAAAGTCCCCAGCAATCCCCCGGTCGATCAATCCAATGGCGCATCGAATCGCAAGCGGGCGCAAGAGGCATTGAGTCTTTCAGAAGAGACAGACGCGTCGCAAAAGCGCAGGAGAATTGATTCTGTCGATGAGAACCAGAGTGGAACCAGCGATCCAGTACCGGAAGAGACAGACGCGACAGGTGTGGCGCGTGTTGATGATACTTCAGACTCCAACGCGTCCATTATGACCAAGCTCCACAGCGTGTCGGCCCAAATCAAATGGGTTGAGGAATGTAGACGGATCGCGGACGAGGCGCACGATGGTCGCGAAGAACGTTGGCGAACCTCTTCTGCCACATTCCACGATGAGACGCGTAAAGGCAGGGAACGACACGAGGCTTGGATTGTACAAGAGATGGCATGGCAGCGCAATATGCTTATCGGATTATCCAATGACATGAAAGGCCTTCATTCTATTGGGCACTCGATGAAATGGGGTGAGTAAATGGTATTGTAAGCAATCGCATTTCGCTCCGTACTGATGAGTTTTAGAAACTCCGGCGAGTATGCAACATGGACCACCACCAGGACCTCCTCTTCCAAGGGGGCCAGCCCCGCCTGGACAGCCTTCTCCCTTCGTTCCATACAATAGCAAGCCTTCCAAAGGTGCGAGTGGTGCTGCTGGCAGAGCAAACGCTCCTGGCACCAACATCAGACCGAAGTGAATTCTATATAGGCACAATAGTAGGTGAACCGAAGTAGACGCCGTCACGCGCCCCGATAGCATGATAAGGACCGCGAGCCGCGAGATTTGCACAATTTGGACTTGAGTTGACGCATCATGCATGATTCATGTTTCAATGAGGTACACGGCTCTCGAGACCAAAATCATGAAGAGGAAAGATGTATCTGCCTGTCATGAAAGAGAAGATTCAATGTGCTCTTGGTGGAGACTGTGGTCCCATGGGCTGTGCTGTCGTGGACGTTGAAGTGGTGAAGTGCTGTCTTCACCGAGGCGCTTGCAGGTGGAATCGCGAGAGGCGGACTCACGGATAGGTACAGACGCAGAATCAAATTCGAGATCTGTTAAGTACGTGCCTTATTACTTCGAGGTCAAAGCAGAGACGACGGAATTGCATCTGCGAGGAGAGCACCTGGAGACGCATCATCATGGACAGATACGGTGGGAAGGAACGCTTCAGCGACAATGGCCATGTCTCTTGTCGCACCCTCTCGTCGTCTCCCAGCTTCATCCCTCGCAGCTTCATCAGTCGCTCGTTCATCTTGCATCGCAGCTGCGTATCCACTCCTTTGTTGATGCTCCGGGATTGCCCATCTATTACATCGCCTCTACAAGAATCCATCGTATCTTGCACCACCATCACTGTCCTTTCCGATCACCCTCCTTTTGCCACTCTTTTGGAACGTGCCTTTTGGCGTCGACTCGATTGAAACCTCAGCATCATCATCCAACTACCTTGAGCTGTGAAGTGGCACAATGCCTCATCCTGATCGAGAGCACAATGTCGGCGGACGCAGCAGCAGAGCATCCAACATGTCCAATGGATCCAGAGCAACTACAAGACCTTCTCCAGCAATGACAAAGGCAGACCAGCTTGCAAGTGCACCAGGTGTCATGAGCATGCTCCGGAGCTCTACCGAACTGGGTACGGATTCACTCATGATGCCGGGACCACGCTTTGCAGGACATAACAATCGCCTGCCGGGGCAGAATCGACATAGTGGTGGTGCTACTTCTCGTTTGTCCACAGGCTCCGGTCAATCGCAATCATCCAAGCGAACCTCGAATCACAGGCAATGGCCGTCAGTCTCTTCGGCTGGTCGTCGACGCTCCATGACCAGCAATTTCAGCAATTTGAATGTACCACACTATCTGGACACATTGCCGCCAAATCTTGCAAACCTGTCTGATCATACGATGCATCCTCCGCCTGCTCCACACTTCAGAGATAGTGGGCGTTCTCTCTCCCTGACCAATTCGACTCACCCGCCAACAGGCCTTACCAATTATAGGTCAATGACAAGCTTACGCGGACACGAGCAGCCGTACCACAGACCACGATCCCCATACAAATATCCTACACGACTCAAGAGGCCTGGATATCGTCCATCATCGCCAGCGTTGAGTGATATGAGTGGCATCGGATCTTCAAAGACACAGCACAACCGGCTTGGATCGGGTCTTCGCATGGCTCAACCCGGACTGCACTCCCACCATGGCCCACAGACGTATGGAGGGAACAGTCACGGTCCATACGCTTATGGAGGACATAACTACCATCTCCAAACACATATGCAAAGACCGGGCCCATCATACTCTGGTCTCAGAAATCGTTCTATCCATTCCGTCGCATCTGTTGGTACAATAGATCGAATGCCTGGGACTTTTCCGCCGTCGTTGCCAGGTTCGCGTCAAGGCACACCTTCGATCCCTGACCACCCTCTCCCAGCTTTGACTCCAACGCATCCACTTTCTGCCCAATATGGCGCTCCCTCATCGGAACCATCATCGTCTAGTCCTCAAACGCCGAAGGACATGCCATTGCTGCCTGAAAGAAAGCCTTCGATCATGCCGAGCAGGCCTATGTTAAGAGAACACTCCTCCGTTTCTGCGAATGCTCCAATCTACTACGACTACAGTGAGCAGTTCGAGGAGTCTGAGCAGATGGAAAAACAGATCATTCAGACATATCAAGAGACCACATCTGCTCCCATACCCATGGGCTTTGTCCATCGCATTAAGACAATACTGGAAGACCGAGGCATGACCGCTACTCCTGCACATTATACGCCGACCGCCAGTTTTCTTCAGTTGCCAAACAGCGAGATTCATGAGCTTCCCGCCACCCCTGTCTTGCAGAGAGTCACACGAGACTTGATCCTCGCCCATCTCGAGGCTCCTACCTCTCACGGCCAGCAGTCGGAACCGCCGAGTCAGGGTCGTTCCCATCATGTCGATTTTCGCACCTCTGACTTGCGTGAAGCTCCACAGTCCACCGCTGTTCCTCCAAGTGGCCAGCCAGAGAGCACACCTCAAGGCCACGAAAAGCAGGGAAGTGCTAGCTCAGAGGTCGTCTCATATAGATCTAGCACAACCACTGCAACTGTCGCCATCGACTATGCCTTGCACTACTCCATGCCCATGTCCACCACCAACTCTCTTCATTCCAACATGGATATCTTCATGCCAGGTGACCAGACAGATGGAGATTCGAATACAGCTTCTGAGGGACCAAATGAACCAGTAACGATTGTCACGGCTGAAGTCGAGGTTGCTGCTCCTACACCAACTCAAACCCATTGGACTCCTCGATTTCAGACTCCTATTGACAGCAGTCGAGCTCAGTCTGCATTTGTCCCAAGCTCGATATTCTCGGGCGCACCAGCGGACTCAAGCGGCAGATACTCCACTCCTGCCACACGCAACGACTGGATACCTTCTGAACCTGCGGGTTTTCCTAGACTGGGGAAGCCAGAATATACTAAGCTCCCAACTCCTCCTGTTGTCCCTTCGAATCCTGAACCTGTCGAGCCAAGCCATTCGCCCCCACCGACGCCCTACATCGAAGTCGAGCAGCCAACACAGGAAGTCGATATGAGGTCTCCAGTCTCACCTTTGGCCGAGAATGATAGTCTTTCGGTTCCCTTGCAAAACCTGAGCCCTGTCAGTCCTCTGGTTGTGGCGGACAACGATACCAATAGACGTGATAGCAATACAACGACCCACCTGACTGGTGTCTGGTCGAATAGAAAATCTTTGCAGTTGAGATCCGAAAGTCCTGCCAGCTCAAGCACACGAGCCAGTTTCAAGGAAGCCGAGCCTGCAAGTGACCAGAGCCCAGAGCACAATAGTGTGACTGACTTGCGATTTTCGATTCTACGCCCGCTGACTCGGCCTTTGGATGACGTGAAAGAAGAGCCAACTCTCGAAAACAGTGCAATTGATCTAAGAGCCGCAAGCTTCAAATTTCCACTCCCGCAGCGGAAATCTTCAATGGCACATTTTGAGGAGTTTAGGCTCTCTCGCGAGTCGAGAAGGCACGCCTCTGAAACATCAAGCAAAGAGTCTGCCTTCCGACATAGATCTCGTGCTATGTCGGAACAGCGTCCAACCACAACATCGCGTCCTCCTTCAGGTGCTATGAGCCTTGCTGATATGCGAGCGATTCCATCTCTGAACTTCAGCCGCGTGGATTTGTTTGACAAGCTAAATGAGGAGCTCGGCATCAATACGACTGAGAAGGTGTCTGACCATGTCGCACAGGAAGAAAAGCGTCCCCGTTCTTCTGGTAGGATGCGAGAGAAATATCGAAGCTTTTTCCAAAGTCTGGAGGAGATGACCAATCAGACCATGGCTCAGATAGAGATCAAGAGGCAGAGCAGGGATCTTGACGATGATGATCCATCTAGAGCTAGAAGCTGTGTCTCTCAGATAACGCGCCCTTTCTCTCCTGACGACCTGATCGCTGAACTCGACCGTATCTCCATTCCCTCTATTAATGGACTTACTCAGAGACTCTCCGAGCTTCTGCCATCACTCAAGCGCTATTATGGCGAAGAAGGAGAACCTCTTGACGATGACGAGACGATCAAATCAGCACTGGATGAGATTCGGCGACTTGGAAATCAGATACCATCTTCTTTGTTCGAAGATTCTTCTGAAAGCGAACTTACCTCGACTGATCATTCGAAAAGTGCAGCTGGTCTATCCATTGTCACCGAAGAGAATACCACGGGCACTACTGTCAACACACGAGGTATTAGACCCCGATCTGCATCTTCTCCGGACAGCAACACTATCATTTCAATCGCTGAGCTCGAAGCGCCAACTCCAGCAGTCCTCCGCTCGCGGTCTTTATCAGACGGTCAGGCTATTGGCACTGTCTTCAATGATCTGGAGGCTGCTGTGCGAGGTCCAACGCGATCGTTGCGAGGCTCTCCAGCTGAATCGAGGCCTTGGAATCTCGATACCAGCTATCCATGGGCATTGGATGCTCAAAATGTCGACATCAGCCTTCCGGCGCCTGTGCTCCGTCGAGATGTTATTCGGCCAAGGCCATCTCGGCTCAGGATGCGCGACGATATTTGCGAGCCTGTTGATCTATGTGCAGTCCCAGACAGTGCTCTCACGGGTGGACTCCATGAAAATCCCACTGAAAGCACAGGACCCTCTGTTGATACTGTGACGTTCAGTGGCGGTCTTAGTACCACCCGACGGAAGACGAGCAAGCGAAGCATTATGGGGTCTATCTCACGAAAGATTGGCCTCAAGACTTCCATTGACCACAGCGGCTTCGCGATGGGCCCGGACATTTTGCGTGGCGAGGAACGAGCTGTTGACCCTGGTGATCGGTATCCTACAACAGGTCTTTCCCCACCATCAGCACTCAATATTGACGAAGTACGCAGCTTCTTCTCCGACGACAGTTCTCACCACGACGGGACGGCTCGAGGAGTGAGCTTTCGGAAGCGATTCACCAACTTCAAGACGAGACTACCACCTATTTCAAGGGCACAATCAGCCATGGAACATCGCAGTACACCGATCCAAGGGCCTACCATTCACCGTTCGAACTCACTGTTTGTGTCCCATGATGGCTCGTCGCGGTCGATGGGTGGCAGTACCGCTGTCGCCTTTGGTGATGGTGTTGGCATGCCAAAGACGGAATTCCGAGCAAAGAAATTGGTTGAGCGGATGAAGACTCTTTGGTACAAAGGAGGAGAGATGCTCAGATCCTTGAGCAGGAAGAAGAAGCCGGTCGAGGTACAACGCGATTGGGATTCTTCTGGCGAAAGTGCACATTGGTCCAATGAATGATGCGAGCATAGGGTTGATAGGCTGATGGTATTTTGGCTGGGTATGTTTCAACATCAAACAGACGACATATTCCACTCGATACAGGACATTCGTATGTTCGGGCATCTAATACTGGCTGCATCACCGTTGGAAAGTGGGTCGGCCAATCCGCCCGCGGTCACATTGCGACTAACTCAGCAAAACTTTGGCTGCAACAATATGCAACGTTGGTATCTTGACCAAACATCTCAATCTCGGAGAGAGAGAGTTATGATGTAAGTTAGTTCTTGACCACACAATAATGTATCATAGAGCTATGTAGCAGAGCAGTTACGGTTCAGACCAATTGTCTCCACTTTATGTATTCTTGCCTACAGCCAGGCACTCCAAGCTACACAGGACATGTGTATTGTTTACCTCATGATGTCCAACGCTCAATGTAGCCCTCGGCATCTTTCACTATTCTTCACCAGCGTCCAACGAAGCGAGTGCCGCGACGTTCAGCAGGCGTCGACACAACATTGTCGAGTTCAAACCGCACGCCATAGACTCCAGTTCCCACTGCGACACCAACCAGAACTTTCTGTGTGCCTTTGCCACCCTGGCCTTGTTTTCCTCCTTTCCCGATCGATACCCACAAATGCCTCAAGGTAGCAGAAGATGGAGTCTCCGTGGCAATGTCAAGAAGTGGTGGGCGACTCGTAAAATCAGGGACAACATCGAGGGAGTTTTGCAAAGGCGAAAAGAGGTCCACGAGCATGGAAGGTTGCACCCCTATCATTCAGGAATGTGCCACCAAGTCCAGAGCCATATGGGCCACACACCTACCCCGACGCCATTCGACGACACGTCGACACTCTCACACGAAGCCAGTACTGTGACCGTCGGATCAGATCTCCGTACTGCAGCATTGCAACCTTCGCTTTCTATGATACCCAATTTACAACAAGCACCTTATGCCAAATCTACCCACCTGGATCTTGAGGACTTTGATTCGTCTACGATACCCCCCTCGCAGTGCGCTGTGACACATCATGATCATGGCCAGACGACGTCGATAGATTGCCACGATAGCGGCCACTCCGAATCTTTTGGTTCCTCTCAGCAGTCTCAAAAGAAGGTTGAAGAGCAGAAGAACTGTGGAGTATTGGTCGATGTGTCTTCTGGTATTACACCTGAGTTGGTGTCTACCGAGCAAGATCAGCTCGGTGCCCCGGTGATGGAGGATGAAGCTGAAGTCTCAGTGAATGTTTCGCCGTCATCGAGTGGGAACGTCCTCAGCCGGACAGGATCGCTGAGTAGGGTTGATGGCTGCGAACCCGCTACACGTCGTCATAACTTGCAGTCGCCTGAGCTCAGCCCTCTTTTGACTATTAGGAACGTCGTCGACCTCGAAAGTGCAGGGGCTCGTCGTGCGGAGTCTCCAATCTCAGTAGAGGGCAGCTCTGTCCTCTCCAGAACTTCGAGTCAGATTATAAATGTCATCCGAACAAACTCGAGACGATCGGGATCCGCGTCAGATACCCCATCGCAATCACACCGCAGATACAGACTTCAAAATAGCAGATCTGGGCCATCTTTGAAACGCGAAGCACAAGCTTTGGAGGATAGACGCAAGGAGATCAAGAATTTCATGGGTGATGAAGCACAGCGTGCCTCGCTGGACACAGACCTGAGTGCAGGGTTCTACCATCAGCCTTCAGATAACATAATGTCCCTACCCAACATTAGCGGCCAACCCTACACACATGATCGGCAATCCACTTCAAGCCTGCCCGCCCCAGATGACTCGAGACGTTATGCAATGTTGCCGAGGATGAGCATGGATTTGGGAGATGATGATCCTTCTCCAGGTCTTGCCAAAGTTCACTACGCCCAGTCTATGCAACATCTTTGCAACACGGGAATGAGTGTTGTTCATCATGATCCTCTTCCCAACCAGTCGTTGGCTGACCAGGTTCATACCCAGTCTTTGGAAAGGAGAACCAGCACAGCTCGCGTCGACGCCCGATCGATCAGCAGCAGAGGTCGTGTTGACACAGGAGACCAAGCTTCCATTCGAAGTAATCTATCTAGAAGTCCTTCGATAGCCTCTTCGTTTTACAATATCCAACAACGACCTTCTCCCAACCCATCACCACGACATCTCAGATATCCTGGCGGTCCCACACCTGTAGACGTTTGGAACAGTACTGGCTTCAATAGCAACAGCTCTGGGTCAGATTCATACTCCAGGCCCTTCACTGGTTTCTCGGGAGCGTACGTTCATTGTCAACGACCTCACTCGGTCACGTCCTCTGTGTCCAATTACCAACCTGAAGCCGAAGTTTTCAATCAGGACGTGCACGCGCAGTTTCCTCGTGACTATCCTCATCAATTCGGCTACCCACAGTACTCGCAATCCACACCGAATTTTGGCTGTCCTGCGTCTATCATGAGCACATCGTCATATTCCCGTGGTCCTAACCCCAGTCCATCTATACCGTTTGGTGGTCCGCTTTTGACCGATGTCATGACACCTTCTGCTCCTCCTAGAGGACAAAGAAGAGACCCCAAGGGTATACCCAAGTTACAATGCGCGGCCAATGTCAATATGGCTGCTAGTTGGGATGCCAATGGTGAACGAATAGGGTATCATTATCAAAATCCGGAAGACTCGGTTATTGAGCGATGGCAGGGCGGCGTTCACGCATCTGATGAATTGAAGAAAATGAGGAGTGCGAGGGTGAGGAGTAAGAATTGGAGGGCAGAAGGACAGCCTGCGAATTGGAGGAGTCCAAGTCGGATTCATGGGACTATTCATGAGGAAGAGACATTCGTACCTGATGGGAGGGGGTTGTATGGGTATGTGTCTAGAGGGCAGATGGAGAGAAGGATGGGGGCAAATGGGGGGAGACCGTCGGTGAGTCTATGAATTTTCCCACACTTCCTCTCGAAGATTCACCTTTTGACTACCTACACGTCTACTTCGTCTGCAAATGCTCCTGCTCATACTCACTCGCCGAATCTAATCGACTAACTCACTAACACCATCTCTTCCCACCATAGCTCACCTCATCTTACACAACGCCCACCCCGATGAACGACACGTCAAACTATCAAAAACAAATCGCCACTCGTCGTGCCCTCGTCTATCCCGCTCAGATCCAAAACTTGGCCACACAATCCCAACTCGGACAACTGGGACTCCAGTACTCCCACATTGAACGTGAGAAAGCGCGTCGCATCCAAAAGCAACAGGAGGCCGAACGCGAGAAAAGAGAGCAGAAAGAACAACAAGAGAGAGAGAAGCAGATGAAATTGCTCAAGGAGGAAGCGAGAAAAGAGGTTATTAGGGAGATGAATTTTGAGTATCAATTTGAGCAGCAGCAGAGAAGGGATAGGGAGGGGGCTGTGAGGGCGAAGAAGAGGATGAGTGTTGTTGTTGAAGAGGAGGAAGCTGCAAAGACCCCCACAACGCCGATTACGATGCCGGGAGCAAAAAAGAGATTTGGTGGGATTTGGGGGAGCAAGTAGGAAGGGAGGGAGGAGGATGTAATGATTGTTTGCTTTCCTTCTGGCCGCCTCCTTTTTGGAAGGCGTGTTCCGTTTTCTTTGGCGTATGGGCGAAATTTTTCGTATTTGACCTGATTCGATTCGACTTGATCAGCGTCATCGGTGGTTAATAACTAATACCCTGTCTATCTCTAGGGCCTACTCTTTTCAGAAATTTTTGCGCGTTTGCTTGGACTATGTATGGCTCGCGAGCCAGTTTCTTTTGGGTTTGCCTATATCATTCTATATATCTCACTGCCATCTCTTCTGCGCAACCACGCACCACCGTGTAGTATATACATACACTACGGTAGTACGGTGGTAAGGGAAGAATACGATGGCTCTAATTATCGATCCAATTGTCAGAGCCCATGACCAGTACTGCCTGTTTGCCTGCACGAATGAATAGTGACCAGTAGTCCATCAAAATACGGCACCACCAATGATGAAGACTCTTTCCTCTTCCCTTCTCACGAACTGTATGAGCCTGTTCGCAGCTTGCGCCAGTGCGGCCCTAGACGTATTCGCAGGCGCCACAGCATACAACTCAAACACGGGTGTCGTCCACGCTAAGGTTGTATGATTGGTCGAGGTACTGTGCAGAATCTTCGGATGGACGGGCCGCGAATGGAGGGAGGTGTGGAGATGGGTGTAAAGTGTCAATAAGCTGGGAACAAGATTAGCGGGCGTTGAGAAATAATTGGTACCAGACATTGTTCCAAGGAGGGGTATCGGAATGGAATGGGGAGTGATTTACCGTCTTCGTGCAATAGCGGTATTGAAGGAGGGCGAGAATGATGGCATGATGAATTGAACGTTCCCGCGGGACTTGTAGAGGAAGTGTCGGAGAACTGTACCGGGGATTATGTTGGTGCACTGAGGACGTCCGCGGTGGACGGCTTGTCGGATCAATTCGAGACTGCCATTTTTACCCAGTTGCTGTTCAATGATGATTAGAAGTTGATGATACTAAAATCAAACGTTTGATAGTTGGCTTACCTTGACAAGTTCATCGCGCATGGTTCTCAAATCGAAGAACCCCTCTTTGTTGGCACTGATGAGCAAAATAGCCACCTCTTCATCATTTCCGGAAGACGATGGTGGCCGTTCCTTCACTTCCTCGGAGGGGTTGTCCAGATTCAAAAAACTCACATACATATAGAGGTAGCCGGTATTATTGAAACCGGGAAGACACAATGGGATCCAGTTTTCTCCGCCTCCAGCTTTGACGCTACCAGCTTCGAACAGCATATTGAAGATGAGATGCAGGTCGCCTGGGTGCAGAGAGTGTTTTCTTGGTCGCACTACGCTTACAAGTCTTCCACCTGCAACGACCAAACCGTAGAGGAGATCCTCGGACCGTGTCTTCAATAGCGTATTGTTGATGACGGTTCGATGTGCTTTCCGAAGCTTGAGGCACTCCAAGGCAGTCAATAAAGTGGAAGGAGATCCACGAGTGAAGCCATCGGCAAGTGCTGAAAGTAAAGATTCTGTGCCTTGTAAAGGACGTCGCAAATCTGTGGATGCTCTGTTCTTGAACATTCGTTCCATAACTGGCAGTGTCAAGGTGGACAGAATCTGCATGTATAGTGCCTCTAATTGTGATCGCAGCTGTTGATCACTCTCTCCAAGCTTGCTGATGGCCACGAGATTGAGAGAGCCTTTCGTCATGACCACAAACCGGACGCCTGCTGCCGTGAAGCCTCGCAAATTTTCAGATGCGCCTTCGTAGAATGATATTAGAGTTTGGACAACTCCAATGTAGCTCGTGATCATCTGATCGTTGCCATGTCTTGTCCAAATAGGCTTGCCTGCGTTGGACAGAATCAAAAAGTGCTTTAGTTTCGCTTTCCACTGCAACACAACCGCTTCTACATGCCCATCAGATTAGCCATATCTAGCAGAAGTATGTGTGGAATCTAACCTTCATTCAACCCGTCACTTGTGATATCGTCCAACTCGTCAAATTCATGCTCGTAGGCTTCTTCAAAAGCAGGGTCCGCAGGGAATATCTCCTCTTCAACAACACCATCACCTCTTGTCATAGAGGTCAAAGGTTTCATGCCTGGCGTAGCCCGTGCATGCTCGACGTCTCCTAACATGCTCTCCATGTCTCCATCCGCTTGTAGAGTAGGCGCGTAGCTCATGACACTGGCTGTATCATCTTCCACGCTACCTCGGCGGCTTTCGACGTTTCGAAAGCCAGCGAAGCTGAATTGGCGGGTGGTGGGAGAGGTGCGGGTTTGGTCATGTGTGGTATGCGATTGAACGTGTATATCGGCGAGGGAAAGGGCTGTGGTGGCTCTGGCAGGTATTGGGGCCCTGGTAGAGCTGACAGCACGTAGACCACCTCCAGGGATTCTCAAGGAGCCAGCTGAACTTGGTGGGCGATAGTTGGAATGTCCGTCTAAAGAAGGCCTTGGTGGTAGAGGCGGCGGCGTACCTTCGCGCGAAGCTGTGGGAGTCTGGTCGTCATCCTCATCGTCCTCTGCGAATTCCGTCTCGTTCAGGTTGTTGGAGAGAGTTTCATCCTCTTTTGTGCTATCTTCTTGTGGGTGGATGTCTTGTGCTATCTCGTCTGGTCTGCTTTCTTCGGCCATATGGGGCCGCTCTTGATCCTACTTTGATTGAGTGTGATAGAGGCATGTCTAGTGCCAGAAGCAATGCATTCACATGAGTATACAATGCGAGGACAATGGTGGTGAAGTTGGACAATCCGTTGTTGCTTCCATGAATTTAGTCGAGCGTCATTGCGGCATCGCGCCGTCTAGCTTCGCATGCACCGCAAACCTCATCACGATAGAACCATCATATTCTAACAGCAACAACGCGACGCAATTCCTCACCAAGGACATAACTCCAAGCTATCAAATCCACTTTCTACGAGCCAGAATCAGTAGCGTTTTGAGCACTGTAATGGAGGACTGAACAGACTGGTGGCCCTAGCCATCCGCTGATGACCAGATACCCAGCCGTTATCTTCACCATCAAAACGCGTGGGCGAAGAGGAGTTCATTTGATGCCAGGCTTACCTAGAACCTGTAGTTTTCTCAATGGATGGGCTTTGTACTTCGTAAGGCAACGTGTAGTAGAGCGATGATAGAACATGTACCGCTATCTGACAAGTCTTCTGCTTTTATCCCGGGACAGTTTACACCTCTCCCCATATATTAAGTTGCGGCTATAATTGGTGATGATCCACTGGCACGAGGCCTGATCACACTCGTCCCGATTCATTCCTGTATCCTTTCTTTCCCGCATCAAATTTGACCATGTAACACGATTTCCTCCACGAGGAAGTTATTCTTTGCAGTCCAAACGACAACAGCCTTGCATGGTTGCTGCCTAGGTACTATCCAATGAGATTCCTAAACGCAACGACTCACGCGAACGCAAGCCCGGAAATACCAGGATAAGTTGCTGGGACCTTGGAACCAAAACTACCTGGTGTTTTGAATCTGTGCTGATGGCGAGGATCATCATCACTCCTCAATAGCACTGGCCATCTAAGCGTATTGCAAGGCTGGAAGGCTTCGATGTGTATTTCGCTACGTCGTTCCAGATACGCGGGGGGAATATAATCCATACTCGCCCATATAATCGATTGGGTGCTTCTGTGTTCTGATGCCCTGTGATATGAGTACTAGAAGACTGGATTTGGATCGCGTGCGACAAGCTTTGAGGGTATTGAGCGCTGTTTGGATACTAAAGAGGTTTCTTTCGTGAGTCAGTTCCGGGAATTTTATGTACCATAAATACCTTAGGTAGTCCCTGTTTTCCGGGATAACGAGCGGTTATGAGAGATGATCAGATATCGTCAGTTTGTGGAATGTAGCTACACGCATCCGCTTCGACCGTGCCATGAGGCCGTATTCTAAATAGAACAGCAAAACAAGACTGGTCTGCTGATGTGTGATCTAGGTATACACCTGCGAGTGTTCATTAGCGGCCCTCAGCTTCTTTTGTACTTAGTATTGTTACTTGTCCTTAGCGGATTAGACCAGTGTTTTGAACTCTATAGGAGATGTCAACAATCGCAGCAAAGATGTATCGCCGTAGATGGCTTTCCATCGCAAACATCTGTGAGGAGATATCGACTAATTAAGTGTGCATTTTTGCTTTGATTGAGGCATGAGTGGTTACCTCACCAGCTACATTATACCCCTCCACTCAAACATACCACTCTTTCTTAATAACCGTCCTCGGTGCCAACCCACTCGTACTCAAACTCGGCGGCAAATCTTCCTCCCCCGTCCCCCAAGAACTCTCATTAGCCCCCAACGTCAACTCCAACAGCCCACCCTTCAGGAAAAAATCATGACTCAACCAATTCTTCGTCCAAACCCTCCCGTCCAACTTCGCACTCTGCACGTATATATTCTTAAACTCTTTATCGAAATTCAGATTCCGAATCACCGCATTCCTCCCCGTGACCCGGCTCTTAATACTCACCTCCTTGAAGAACGGCGGCGTGATGAAATATACATTCTGCCCCGGATTGGGGAAGATACCCATCATAGAGAGGGCGGCGAAGGAACCCATGGCGCCGGAATCGTCATTACCGGGAATGCCATTTGGTGAGGGAAAGAATTTGGAAGGAATGTATTGGTGGGCACGGTAGGAACTTAGGCCGGGGCGACCGGCGTAGTGGTATTGAAAAACGGGGAGGAAGGCTTGTTCGTCACCTATGTAGGAAATGTTGGCGTTGTGGAAGAAGTCCAGACGGGAGGTGAACTGTTTGGGGCCGCCGAGGGTGATGATTAGGGAAGCCATGTCGCCTGTTTGTTTGTTAGCCAATTGAATACTGGCAGGGGATATTGATGGACGAACCGGGGACGTAGAAGGTGTAGAGCCAGGGTGAGCCCTCGTAGGTCTCAGAACCGGTGGGGTTTAGGTAACATCCTTCGTTATTGTTTGCTGGTGAACAGAACGATGGATCTTGATAACCCCAGGTGCCGTTGGAGAATTTGGGCTGCAAGAAACCAGTGAAGCCAGTGGTCTCGTTTCCAAGTAAGGATATCTGATCCGCTCTATACAGTGTCTTCCAATTGCTTGATCTGCCGATATACTTCTCGTAGTCCGCAATCCGACCCGTGAATTTCGCCATGGTGGCAATATTGAAATCGTTATAGGCATATTCTACTGTTCTCGATATACTTCTCGTGAAAGGCCCGGAGCCGTAAGGATCAAAATCGTCCTGTGGAATGAAGCCATAGTTTTTCCAGCTGGTCAAGCCGCCTCGGCCCTCGACTGCCCAATTGAGAGGCTCTTCCTCAGCATCTGATATCATAGCTTCATATCCTGTCCTCCAGTCTACGTTATCATCGATCCCCTTCAGCCACGAATCAACCAGCAAGGTATCAGCATTCGATCCTCCTTGCGTGAAGCCTTTGCACAGAGACATCCGACAATCTGGCAGTTTTCCCTCAAACCTATAAATGTCGATGAGACTACGAACCATCAATGTCTGGGATTGCGGATCAAGTAACGTCAGTAGCTGGTGGATGCTACGATAAGAATCCCAAATGCAATAATACGAGTCATAGTAGGGTTCGTTGCTCTTCCAAAGGGGGTTCTCGCCTGTGTAGTCCTGTGGCGAGATCATGGTGCGATAGATGCCACTCCAGAAAGTCTTCAGCAAGCCTTCATCGACACCCCCAGAGTCGATCTCTACCACACTGAGTTTCTCCTTCCATGCAGCTTCAGCAGTAGCCAAGGTCTTTTTGAAGTCGAAATCTGGGATTTCTTTCTCTGCGTTTCTGCACGCCTTAGCAGTGCTGATGAAGCTCATACCCACACGAACCGTGATCTGATTTCCAGGTGGTGCGTTAAACCGTGTGTAAGCACCACCACGTAAGATTGGAGATTGACTACCATTAATGCCATCCGGAACGATTCTCATCGATTTCGTACTGTTCCCAGCTCTTGTGTTCTTCCAGACTCCGGTATCCCGAATGATCGACTTGTCAAAGAAATCGATGCAAAAATACGAGTCATACTCTCCGACCCCAAACGACGGATTAAATGTTCCGCTTCCGGTCATTCTTCCTGTAACAGGATCAACCTGAGCAGATCCCTTTTTCCTCGAATTTGGAAGATCTGCGAGATCGACGTGGATCAAAGGGCTGAGAGGGCCAGTCAGAGGCGCCTTTGGTTCAGGCGGAAACGTGAATTTGTACAGAGCTGTTCTGTTGGACACTGTCATCTCGGCTGTGATTCCTGTAACAAGCTGGATAGAGAAGTAGCCAGGTGTAGCTTTGACAGAGCCATCGACGATTGTGGTTTTTCGATCGTCAGGTTTGAGTCCGCATTTGTTGACATCGTCATCTGGGCAGGTGGACTGCGGAAAGATCGGAAAATTGCCCAATGACGGAGACTGCATTACAAGGTTAGAAGAAGTGACTAGGAGATTTCTTCCAAGTTGTCCGCGCTATAAAAATATATTATTGTTGTTCACATCGAGCTGCTCACTCTCATAATCATATACATGAAAGATTGCAGAGCAGGTCCCATTGCGAGTCGTAATGACATCCTTGAAAACAGCAGGCTCGGCTGGGAGGCATGGAGGAGGCACCTGTAATATGGATAGAGGAGAAGAAAAAGAAAGAAGAGGCCTACTCCACCAGTTCCTAACAACAATCAGCACCATTGCAAGGAAACATGTAAGAAAAACCTACCTGAATCATGCATGTGCGAAAAGCCAATAACACCACCACCATTGACATCGAAGGAGAATCCTCCTTGATTCTCATTGTTCACGTCCGCAACAGCTTTAACCATTCCAAATGGTAACGTTGCCCCAGCAAAAACATGTCCTGCCCAAATCTTAGTACCATCCAAATGTCCAATTTCTAAAGCATACCGCCGGCTGCAGTCCCAATGAGAGGATCAACATATTGGAATCCGCCAACCGTTTGATTCCGGTGTGATGATTGAGACGTGTCATTCCAGGATAACTGTTGTGCTCGGACTGCCGAAAGCCAGCACCAGCCCAACAGCAGAAGACGAGACATTTGCCTCACGAAAGTCTCAACAAAAACGAAACTTAAGAGAAGCAAACCAACATCTCAAAAGGAAGGATGAAGCTGTGGAAGGTTGGGGAGAACGCAGCTGGACCAAGAAATGATCATAGGCGAGTGACAGGGCTTCATGCTTGCCCGCTATTCTGGGGACAATCAACTGCAGATCACTTTTTGAAATGCGCATGGAAGGCTAGAGCGGGGAAAAGGACCACAATGTGCACCGTATGACAGTGTTGCTCAAAAGTGTATTGTCTCACGTTTCCGGTAAATTGGTGGAATCAGAAACGTATGGAGAAGTGGTCTGATGCGCTCGGAGTGCGCTCGGATAGCGTCTATAAAGCATTGAAAATAGATACTTTGTAATTAGTACCGTTGGGCACGAGATCTCGATGTTTTTGATGACAGCGGCTGTGCTTGTGATGCAGTGGGGAGGATTGAAGGTTGAAAATATTGCGCGACGATGGTCAATGGTCAAAGCGTCGGGTGTAGTTCTATGATCCTTGAGGCACGGGAGTCAGTCAGATGAGAGTACGAAAAGAGATGCCTGGAGAACTTGAAGTATACACTTTGGAGATTCCGATATAACTCGAATTCCAATGGAGAAAATCTATGAAAATCCAATGTAAGCGTTCGCAGGAATATATGTCGAAATAGCTTTAGAAACCATACAAATATTATATTAATCGTACATACATGAATCCTTCCCCCGGGTATCTGGTTCATAGCGCTAAGACCGGGCTGGACGCTGTGATTTACAAAGAAGGGCGTGAAGAAATACATCAGGGACGTGGAATCCAGCGAAAAACGCAAGGAAAAATTCGTAAATATGACATGACAGAATGCTGACGGCCAAATATGCGTGGAAAAGAGCTCTGCCGCGCTATGATATCAATATCGAGATGAAGCCGCCGAGTCGCAAGGAGAACTGAGGAAATTCGATCAAAATGGTAGTCGAAGGCGCCTCTTTAAAGAGGCCATCTCTTCCGATGTCATGCCTGGGATGTTATTTTTCTCGAGCTGGGTCAGAAATGGTTCCTCTTGCTCTAGTTGTAGAGCTTCCAGGAAAAGAAGGAGCGAGTTTTCGAAATCGTGGAGTGGATAACGACCTTGAACCCTTCTGAGATGTCGCACTGGATCCACACCATCTGTCGATTTTAGCTATTTCTTATTAGCGGATGTACTATATCTTCAATTCAATACTGCTCACCATTTTGAAGTAACCCATCTTGATTTCCCTCCATCCCTTGACCTCCCGCCTAGATCCGTCTTCATCATACTGGTCCATGTCGAAAAACATGTCGTTGACGGATTGCTCGTCTTGCCAAGATGTAGAGATGTCTTCTTTCCATCCCCAGGAGAAGATTTCGCGAAGTTTTTCTGCTGGACACTGTCCATATAGCAGGCACTGCTCAAGTGCTGCTTGAAGCATAAACTGGCCAGCCAAGTGCATCCATTGCGTAGTGATTTCACGTGTGCTCATATCCATATTGCTACGAACTGCAGAGAGACCGATGAACATTGGTACAAGGTCGGCGAGCGCAATCAAATCAGTGGTAGCACGATATTGGGTAGCGGATCGGCGCTCTGAAGGTTGGCGGTGCTGAAAGGCTGATTCTTGGAAAGAGCCGTCTGACGATGAGTCCCAATAATCAGTAGCACGACGCCGGTGCGTTTGGCGTAAAGCTTCAAGGTCAGCTACTGATGGCGTGGTTGCCGATTGCGCTGAGCGACGACCAAAAAGAGTGGTGAACTTGACCAGTCGTAGGCGAAGTTTCATAGCGTCCGAAACTGACTCGGTCGGATGATTCTTCTTGAATATGCGAAGAAAGGCTAGATAACAATTAGCGAAAACCTTAATGGTGGTAGTCTGTCGCAGCTTACAGTCGACCATCTCGAGAGGATGTTGTGATAGGTTTTCGTCCACGCCTTCTTCATGCTTGAGCACTTGTTCCTCCAGTAGAGCCTTGGTAGCCATGAACAAGGTGTAATCGAGGATCATGAGATCGCAATCGAATCGAGTCTCCGACTGAGCGCATTTCCCCGAGTGAGCCATTTTGGATTAGAAAGAAAGTGTAATGATTGAGAGAGCAAAAGAGAGTGGTTTGGTGTCAAAGATTTGTATCAAGGATTTGAATCAAATCTTTGTATAAAGGATTTGTGTCAAAGAAAGACTGAGGTTAGCGACACATGAATCCGATGGCAGAGCGAAGCGCCGTGTTGGAGTGAGGGCGGGTGATGGGTTGAAGGAGAGTGATGAGATGGGTTGAAAGAGAGAGTGAGAGATGGGTTGAAAGAGAGAGTGAGATGGGTTACCACGCGCAGTTCATGAACCTTCTCAAGACCAAGGGGAAAGCCATGTGAAGAGTTGCAGTTCTTTTCCACGTCTTTTCTCCTTGTGCGTTAATTTCATCATATTTTGACTGTGAATGGGGTAGATGGCAGTTCTCGCCTCGCTTCTTTTGTTCCTGGGCCTCCTCCTGCATACTGTGTACGCCATCCGCCGGCGGCCATGATCAAGTGCCCCGTAACAATTAGCATGAGCGCCTTGCATTACCAGAGACGTGGGCTCTGCAGGGCCCATTTTACAAGGGGGTGCCTTAGTTTCAGGGGGACTCCGAGTGTCGCGCCCCAAAGCAATGGGTACCTGCTAGTCAGGGGAAAGATATCTACTACATAGTACATGGTACATAGTACATAGTACATAGTACATAGTACATAGTACATAGTGCACAGTACATAGTATATGCCCTCTAACTCTCCGAGCGTCGGCATATGCAACTAGAGAGTTCGTACAGACGCCCATCCTCATCTCTGCCTTTCGGAATCGCGCTTCAAGAAAGCTCGTTGTATCACTTCTAGTACGGCGAGCCATTACAATCATCTACGCCCAGCTAGGTGGGACCCATCTCGCCCAGTCGCCCTGCCCTTTTGAAAGGCTGGCTCGTAGCTTTCCTTCCCTCCACTTGTCGCTATTTGCGACACTCCCTCTGGCACGCTGGCGTCCATCACCACCGCGAATCACCGGCAGGATCCGAGAACGACAACAGGGTGAGATATTCCTGGAGCAACAGCGCGTCTCGGGCTCCATTCTCTTCGCGCCATCAACCTTGTCCATGTCCTAGTTCTAGTGTTCCACAACCTGGCAATCTTAACGCTTCCCTTCCTCTACTTCGACCTTACTTCTTCTTCATTTTGAATATTCAATACTCTGAATCCAGATTTTGCCGATCAGGTTATCGTCTTCCTCGAACGGATTGCCGTACCTCACGGACTTGGAACAGAATGGCGATCATATCAACATGTCCTCTCCCGGTATAGAACTTGGCCCCAGCTGTCTCGCTGAGAGAAAAGACGGCAGCCCTATTTCCTGTTTTCCCTTCGAGGATTTTAACTGTAATCTGTTTGCCAGTACATTTGGTACCAGCACCTGCTGGCTTTATACTACGAAGTTCGTACCACTTACTATAGTTTGCACCACCATCCTATAGTCTATAGCCTGCAGCGGCGAACATCATAGACTTGGGGATTTCATCGTGACCGCGGCCGTAGCATTTATTGGGAAGATATGGCGGAGGGTAGACTACTGCGTTTCCGAGATCGCATAAGCCCAGATATGCGAAGTAAGAGATTGCAATGAGAGCAGTTGGAGCTTTCATTAGTACGGATTCTACGGTAGGTTATTAGTAATAGAGAGAGTTATTCAGTAGAATCCTTTGTTACGGGGACGGCGTGGTGGTAGGATAGGAGAAGTCGGTCAATGGGGGTTTGTTGTGTGAGAGCGTACGGAATGTTGTGTACTGTCAAGTAGATCCAGGCGTATGATGAAAGCGTGTGATGAAAGAGAAGTTGGAGGCAGAGAAACCATAGAGGATATATACACTACAGCTAATGCACTCATTCCGCCTTACTATATGGTATCTAGGACTTAAAATTAGTACTCTGGTATTATACTCCGTAGGTAGAGGTGGCGGCGGAGCTCCACACAGGGCGTGTTCGAGAGGATTGGATGGATTGGCCAAATTCATCCATGGATAGAATACCTAGTACTGTGGTATGAATGAAATCTATTTTGGTTCCCTCTATTCTACTGGGTCAACGGCGTCCTGTCAAAACTCGAAATCTTGCGCTCTTCCATCCGTCGCGGCCTCAATCCAACCGCCGAAGACTCCGCGCGACACATAGATTTCGTAAAAACTTTCGTCGGCAGAAGAAGACAGTAAGTATTTGATGAGATGCAAGTATCCGATACCCGTGATTCTGGATAGAATATAGATAGCTGCATCTGCTGGAGAAGCCAAAGATGTGCGAACCAGTGGATCATGGACAATTTCAAGCACCCTTTTCTCCCAGCGATAGCCTAAAGCACAATGAGAACACGATCATATCCAGACTCTCGTATTCGGAGGCAACAGATTGTAAGAGCCTGGAGATTACTGTATACTCAACATGCCCAAGTCGAAAAATAATACGTCCATCTCAACTTCAATCGCCTCGTCTAGGTCCTAACAACAGATGATAAACCCAAAAACACGCCCAAAACTCGAAATGTATTGGCCGTGGTGAGGACACAGCACCTCCAAACAAACTCCATCCATTCCATTTCCTCATTCTAAAATACACCGCCAAGTCTAAGGAATCCCACAACGTCGCTCCAGCGTTATTCCAAACCGGAAGGTTCATCGCGGTGGAATTCCCATAATCCACGCAGCCAGAAGAGGTCGCATGCACAACATGATTAAACATGATGAACTAGAAGTCAAAGTCAGACCAGCGGATTAAAAATAAAGTAACCATAACCTCCATCCACGCCAAGTTTCTGCATAAAGTCAACCTCAACCGCAACCAATGCGAACAGATCAGCCCTAGTAGAGGGGATATATGCACAAAAACAAACGCCATCCACCCATGGGTATTGAAAAAACGCTTCCCAGAAAACGTTACCGCCGAAAGTCAAAAGCTCATTATCATCGACTTCTCCCGTACGCCCCAAAAGAACATATCATTCCCCGATATCAACACTACTGACCCCCCACCGATCTAGATCTTCACTGCCAGCAATATACTGCGCCACCCTCCCCTCCTCAGTCTGAAACCATGTAATCCAAGTCCTTCTCGTCGAATTCCTGCCCCCACTCCCAAGCTCGACCGCATTTCGATCCACTGTGAACGCAAGTCTAGTACCAGGAAGTGCCTTAGCAGGCGGAGAACCAATAGGGATAGAGGGAACAGAAGTGGTGCGGTAGGTGATGGGTGCTAGAGCCATGTTTTCAGCAGCACCGGTGACGTTGAAAGCGCGAAGGGTGAGGTCGGAGAGTTGGGTTAGGATGTAGCGATTTGGTGGGGTTGATTTTCCGCGATTCAAGCGGCGGGCGTCGGGGCTGTTGGAGTCTGCGGCGTCATTATTGTTGTTGTTATTGCCACCACCTCGATTGTTGCCATGGCCAAATTTGATGGCGGCTCCTTCATATATACCCGGTATAGAGACTGGAGCTCTCTGCCACACGTTGATGGGATGGGTGGCACTGCCTCGTTTTGTTGAGTTGGAGTCTCGCCAGAAAAATATCACATCTGTTTTGTTTGTTGCGACGACAGTGGAGAGTTCGGGGCGGATGTGACATGCAACGCCACCTTTTCCGTTGACGTCGACAAAGGTTTGTTCTTTGACCCAGAACTTGTCTTCCATATTCCAGCCGAGTCTGGTGATCAGTGTGTTAGACAACGCACAAAGAGGCATCCATCAGCCTTACGAAGAACTACTCACTGTTGAATACTGTCATCCGTATAACCGTAGAAAAGGGTAATTCCATCCCGATAACTTGTGTTATTCCGCTCTCCAGCGAAATCATTTCCATTGCAGACTTGTAATCTACTGCCTGGTATAGGCTTCACATGAAGCTGATCAAGCGCCCCGCTCGACCATTTCCTCGTAATATTGTCGTACAACCGCTCCCGTAAAGCTCCTCCAGTATCGATGTAGAATAAATGCCGCTGCGTAAAACAGTCAGTACACGACGACCGATTGCCGCGGGAGGGAGCGCGAACAACTTGTGCCATGGCTTGATTCTTGCGGACTGTGAACGACGTGACTGCAATTGGCGTGCCTATTTTCGCATCAGTAGCTGCAAAATCATCCGCGGCCGTGCTAAGCCAGGTTCCATTAGCGAGCATTGTTGCTTGTCTAATCAGCCCGTCTTTTCTCTGGTAGAAAAGATCTGTCAAGGCATCTACACCAGAGTTGTCATTATCGAAGGGTTCGTCGTAATCGATCCCGGTCAAGAACGGTTCATTTGCAGAGCCGCGCCCTTGATACGCTGGTGCGATTCTGATCATAATCAATAACCATGTCTTGAAAGGAGTGAAAGCATGTCTTACTTGGATGGGCTCTTCTTCTTCAAGCCCACAGCTAAACCAACTCCAAGACCGATAGCGAGCAGTAGTATCACAACAGCCAGTACAACTATCCACTTGAGGGCAATTCCACAATACCTCCTCTTGCCTCTTGACTTCACCTCATCTCCATCATCTCCTCCTCCTCCCACCGTCTGTATGTGCTCCTTCTCATCGTGCGGTAACGCAACGTACTTGCCATCGGCCGGCGGTTCATGCTCAATTCCATCATGCGGTTGGACCTGCTTTCCTTCGGCGATTGGAACAACCTCTTTCCCATGATCTTCCGTCCAGACTTCCGAGTAGTCTGGTGGATGTTTGATCGACACCAAATCTTGTAGCTCTCCCAATGAAGGTTTTCTTTCTTTTATTAACGAATTATCTGGAGGCGTGGGCGATGCGATGGGCGGCGAGTCTGGCGACACAGGGACAGCCTCGAGTTCTGGCGACATGATGTTGGAATTGAATGCGCAACCATGCAAACTGAGCCAGGAAGCAGGTCATGGACATACTATGACATGTGCCACACGCGTCTGGTCAGCAATTTTGGCTATCTAGGATTCTGATCGGAAAACATGGCTGTGATTGAGAGCTGGCGGCCCGAGTGCTTTGGAAATGCCTGCCATCCCGTCCTCCACCGTTTCCACTGCAGAGAATTATTCAGTCCACAATGAAATGAGGAGGGGCAAGGCAATCCAAGGCCCGCTTTGGAGATCAATATACCTGCATATTAAAGTGTTCATGGAAGATCATCACTATTTATGGGAAAGCAATATGAGCGGCATCCGAAAGGAACGACTGTCACATCTTTGCCACCAGCATCCTCCGTGCTTGGAGGCCTTTGCTATGCAAGAAATGGTGAACCCAATCGTGCATGCCCAACCTTGGAGTAAGCTTTTCAGAGCTGCGCCGCGTGTCGATAGAACTACTCCAGTGCGCTTCATACTGCTGTATGGCTACTCGGCGTGGCTATGCTGTGCCGGGTAATTATGAAAGACAGTCCCAAGCTCTTTATAGTGGAGTTGCATTTCTTTCATACCACAGTACGGAGTAGTCTGCTAGGGCACCTAAGCTGGTAAAAACAGTCGTGACCAATTCTCGCGAATTGGGAGTGTAATTGATACGACCATCTACCACCATTCCTGGCCTTGCATGCCGAGAGGAGGCCGGCAACAACTGACCGCCTCAATGAGTAGGGCTGATGACCCCTTACACCTTGTGTGCATTGCAGGAAATGGAAGTGGATGGGTATGGGTATGGGTATGGGTATGTACTGAGTACGGGTGTTGTTGGAGGGGAGACAAGCACGACAGCGGAAAAGCGGATGCTTCAGAAGCTCCACCAAGGTGTCCATCATGGCCGACGGCAATACAAGGAACAGACCAACACCAATGTCGCGATAACAATCAACCCACGCACACAGCTTCTAGAACACCTACGCCATGCCTCCTCGACTCCCCTGCCCCAGAGCTGTCTGCGCCTCATTCAGACTCTGCGTAAACCAATCCTCGACATTCTCAACCTTCCCCGCACATCTCAGCTCCCAGCCAACTCCTCAGGCACCAATAGATATCAAGCCATTGAATGCCAGATGGCTGAACAACACAAAAGCTCGGCTGGGGAAATGTATAACGTTCGGTCTCACGACGCCTCAGGTCCAAGAGGCAGGTTCTATATTGAAGGAATTGGCTACAGATTGGAGAACACTCATCGCCGGTAGCGAAGGCTTCTTGACAGCGGAAGGCAGAAGAGGATTATGGAATCACGCCGTGGTATGGGGAGAAATGGATAGTATGGTATGTAGAAACCAATGGCATCAGTACATCTTCATCAATCGTTCTGCATCGTCACTCAGAATCCTGAACCAATTCGCTGATACAAGAAACAAAAGGGTAAGCAATCCCGATCCCACCACCCACACACACCCACACCCTACCTAGACTGATCTTATCACCAAACAAAGGCCACATAAATAACGTAATTTACAACCGCTACGCCGAAGCCGCCCGCGTGAACTGGACCCAAAACTTCGCCTCCTCCATTGACCCCCTCCACGCCCGTCAATGGAAACAGCTAGGCACAAACAAAGGCACCGGCATGATCCTTCGCTCCATAACCACGCACTTTAAATTCCCAATGACATACCCCGATCACATCACCGTCCTCCACAAGTTAGCAACGCAACCTACTGCCTCCACAGACCACTTTATATTAGATGTTGTTATATTCTCGGAGAGGCATCAGAGGGTCGCTGCGCGGTTGGTGGAGGATATTGTTGTTTACGATTATATGAGAGGAAAGAAGGTTGTTTTAGAACCATTTATGGTGGAGGGATTTAGGCAGGTTTGGCGGGAGCAGGAGGCTGTCAAGAATGAGGCGGGGAAGAGGATTCTGAGGATTGAGGAAAGGATCAGGGAGATTGAGAAGGCGAGTTGGGATCGGGTGGATGCTGTCGAGGATTTGGGGTCGTCGACGTGAAGGACAGTCATCCACATATCCTGCTATTATTTTAAGAAACAAAACAACCGGACGGGCATATTTGAGTATGCTTAAACTCGCTGTTCTGGACGGACAGCATGAATATACTCAAATATCCCCATCAAAGGAACATAGTAAGAAACTCAAACCAAGATTGAAAGAACAACCTACCCTATTCTAGGGGCCTAAACTTCGGAACAAAGACCCCACCATAATATACTCAACAAGTTCACCCAAAAACACCCACATCCCTCACCCACACGCAAACCCCCAGATCCAGCTCACCACACCACAACCCCCCGCCCCAAAACATCCATTTTATCACTGCATATCCAGAATCCAACGAGAAGTCTTTTACGTCGAAAAAAAACAATTACAGGCTCTCTTTCATCAGCTACTGCCGCCAGATCCCTAGAAACGCGGTCTAACCGGGGACGTTTCTTTGCCCATGTCTGTGTTAGAGACGCTAGTCATCATGTTCAAAGTCTGCGTACTCGAGTAGTGTTGCCGTGTAAGCACCGAACGAAAGCGGTGGTATTGTATAAACATCGGCATCACCTAGCAGTGCACGACGAAGCAGCTCAGTCATTTGCGACGCGATTCATCCGGGTAACCAAAGCCGAAAAGCTATCAATCCAGTACAGGCGGACGGATATATCGAACAAGATCTTTGACTCCACCTCCTCTCGTAACAATGACGGTAGCTTTCGAGAATGAGAAATTTTGTAGCCTGAAAAGGTTCGGCGCAAACACTATCCCATCAGGATACTTAATTCAGATCAAGCCGTCAAAACAACCATCGACCATCAAGAGTTCGCATAGCCTACATATACAGCTAAATTCATACAGGTTAATACGAACAGATGAATCATATGTACAATTGAAAGGTACTATCCACAAAATATAAATCTACCGTATCTATGCGGTACTATGCGTCACAAGGTATGTAGCGAAGGTTACCGCCATTGCCTTAATAGATGCTTAGCGGCCACCAAAGGGCGATCCGCCACAAGAAAATCAGATTAGAACAGGATCGACATCAAAATGTCTGATGACGAACATCTCGATAATTCCATTGCTAAAAAAAAGTCAGTTCAGTCAATTCGCTTCGACAATCGATGGTCAACAAACCTTCGTCAATCGAAAGATCCGTATCCCTCCCATATACATAACAGGAACTCGCAGTCCTCAGAAATTGGCTTCTCGAACCTGGAGTCGTGGAGCAGCTCACTTCAGTCTGCTGCCACTGACTCAATTGCTCGGAAGCTTTACACAATTGGCTGGGACAAGTCCGACACGATGCTGATGGCGCTCGAGTTATACGAACATTTTTTCCTGTCAACTGTGTCAGTGCCTCCTCTTCATCGTCAGCCTCATCATCAGCCTCATCCTCTTCGTCTGCTTTTTCTGGAGTAATTTCAGCTGAGTTTTGAGGTGGCATGGGGGGCGCTGCGACAACAGGGTTGAGCGTACCTGGTTTAGGTGGAGATGGTGGTGTCTGTGTAGCTGGCTTGGGTGGACTTGGAGGTCGCTGATTAGCTGGCTTAGGAGGTGGCTGAGGTTTTTGAGCAGGCGACGAGACGGGAGCAGCGGCGGGGAAAGGGGGTGTAGCTAATTTTGGAATAGGTGGAAGAGGTGGGCTATCTTCGGTGAGTCCCGGACGATTGACTGCTTTTAGGTGAGGCACTGGGCCACAGTATGGCAAAGACTCTTGCATGAGATTGGCAGGCCGCGCTGCCGTTGGAGGCGTCGCTGGCGCCTTCTGTGCGAGATCCTCGACTGTGGTGACTGAAACATAGCAATTGTCCAACGTTCTGTAATACTTCCTGCACAATGTTAGAACGGTCATGCTCACGATTGATGTCCCACAAGTATCATACCGTGTTCCTTCAGGATGCAAAGGTCCCAGCTGGTTCCATCCATCGTTGACCTGACAATTGACTTCCAAAGTAGCTCCTGATTGATAGAATTTTAGGCCCTCGCAATCTCGCCACGGGCACAGACTACACTCCGTGTAAAGAAGAGTCTTTACCTTTTGGCTTGGAAGATAGAAAGAGATCTCCGATTTCGTGCCACAGTAAGGTAAATCGACTGTGACTAGAAGAGGTCAGCTTGATTACAGAGATCATAATCTAAAGCAGGACTTACAATCTCCTTTTCCCGGCTCCATATCAAAGGTGCTTACATAGCAGAATTCATCCTGTCGAGTTCCGATGGCATATCGTAACCACGTCCTAAACCTTGGTGAGTACAATACGCCTTTCTTGTTTGTGGAGTCAGTTTACGTACTTTGTATCGCCAATATTTTCGCCCTGAGTAAAGCACTGGAAAGGTGCAGTGAGTCCAGCCGGCAGCCATCCGAAATTTATACAGTTTCCGTATGGACAATTCTTGCATTCAGTGTCCCTTGTCACTGTTCCATTCGCCCTGGCAACACTGGCAACATCATAGGCCTCTGGAACTGGTTTTACGTTGGCCATCATCTGAGCACCAAACATTTCACCCAATCCCTGCACGCCTCCGCAACGACATGCGGCTAGGACGATGGCGAGTAATGTCGGTGTCCGCATATTGAAGAATCGACGGATCAACCAAATCCTTCCTTATTGACTAGTGAAAAAGGGTTGGAAGTTCCTCATGTCCCCAGCAGATGAAAGGTCGACTCGCAGGCTTCGTGTGAAGGTGTTGATAGTGATGGGAGGATAAGGTAGCTAGACACCTGCCCCATCCGGTGCCCTTCGAGTGTTCGGGATCTTCAGAAGCCAAGGCGCAAATGTATAGTGTAATTCGAAATCTGGCGCGAAGGATGTTTTTATGTAGACCGCATTGGACCTTGATGTTAGCTGTAATCCAGGTACGCGGCTGGTACTTTGGTGATTGTGGTGAACGAAGAATCCTCCCGGTACAGCGAGCCAAATTGTTTGCCAACCTGGAGTTAATAGATTTCATCCCTTATCGGGTGTGCATCCAGGCTCCGTGGTAACTTCAATGCTCTTCAACTAGAAAGGGCCCGAGGAGATTGGTCGCTGGGATCATTCACTGAGACCTTATATAAACCACACTCCTGCAATATCCTATCGCCTCGAGAACGCTGATTCTTGTAGAATCTGCCGTGAGAACTTGCTCGCTAATCTTCAAGAAGAGGAGCTGTAATCGGAGAGTACAGACATCTTGTGGGGTTCTAGGCAATACCTTACGCGTCACATTCGTTCGACTTCTTGGCCATCTGATTGTTCCATATGAGAAAAGATGTCGCGGTCCGTGTCAAGTGCGTCACACACAGGACATGTGCAGACTTGGTCGTGAAAAGATGAGAATGGCAGGGGTGCAGCCATTCCGCGACCGAAGACATGACATAGTGGCGTTTACATATTGTCGTTCAAAAGGTACATTGGACAGGGCCAGCCAATAACATGGAGTTCTCGGTGACCCGAATCTAATCAATATAGATGATGGAGAGCACAACGCGGATACTACTGGGAACGAGTAGTGGAAGACGTGTCAAACTCTTGCGTTTGATCGAGTCGTACCTGTAGAAGTGAAGATCGCGTTCGCATGGACAGACTTGAATGTAAACTTTAGAACAAAAAAGAAGGTATTGACGAGAGTTGAGGTGGAAAGGGTAGACGGAACTCGGAGTCGAAGCCAAGAGATGTCTCTTGGCATAAGCACGGACCAGTCGGTGAATCCATGGGCCGAAATTGCCGAAATCTCGTTTGGGCAAGTTAGTCGGCAATTCGGCGTCCAGCAAATGGTATCTTACATCGGGATTTTGGTTCTGTTGCAGGTGGATTCTCTTCAGGAGGAGGACCGACTAACCAAGGCTGAAGATGTGGTTCAATGTATGCATCGCAGGAAGATGGTTTGTCCAAGCCTGGTCGTACCTAGAGACTATCGCTTTTGCGTCCGAAGGGGTAAAATTAGCTTCTTGGCAAGGCGGCATCTAGCGGAGTCTAGCTTCAAGTAGTAACCGCTAAACCTATCATAGCCTTAGCTTATATTTATCAGAAGTCTAAAGTCTTATTATACAGCATCTTCTAAGCCAGATTGCGGCCGTAATGGCGATTATATATATAAAAATCTTTATATATTGTCCTAATCAGGCTAGTCTCTATACCTCTATACGTGTTCGGGTTCCTACCAGCATTCAGGCCGCCGCCGGTATAATAGGGCCTTACAATATAGGTATCTAAACTTTAAAGTTGACCTTCGTGTCTTATATTCTATCTTATCTAAACTACCCCCTGCCTTCCTCTTTAGGCTATTACTACTTAGATTAGCTAATAGCTTCCTCTTTAGGCCCTTCTTAGTATAAGGCGAGTTATCTATAGTCCTATCTACCTTTATACACGACTTATAACGTAGGTTCTTTAAGAGGGCGGCCTTAGGCAAATATGTAATATATAACGGCTACGGTAATAAGTGATAATAACGTCTCTCTATAGCCTCAGCCTTAGCCTTAGCCTTCTCTATAGCCGTAAGGTTTATTACTATCAGTTTATTAGCTAATTATAACTAGAATTCCCTATATTTACGCTAATAGGAGCCCTCTCCCTTGTTCTTTAGCTAATTAGAGAGTAGGAAGCAGTTTAAGTACGTGGAATCTAATATAAAGTAGAAGTTAGTTATCTACCTACGATTATTATCCTTCCTGTAGCTCTACCTAGTATAGTACGTTATTATCTAGTTAGCCTAGTCTATAGCCTTGGCTCGCTCACGGTAGCTAATTACGTATACTAGTATTAGGTACTTAGGTACCTTATATACGTAGCTAGGGTCTTTACTATTATACTAAGTCTTCTTTGTAGCTATTCTCTATTATTCTTTACCGGTATAAACTATACTAAGCATTAAAAGGAGCTTCGATTAGTCCTTCTAGGCTATTTATAGTACCTTGCCTAAGGCATCGACGTATAGGTACTCTATCCTATATATAATAGTATTAGCGCTTTAGTAATACAGCCTAATAAACTTAGGCTATAACCCCTTTAGTCCCTTCTTTACCTTAGGCTTAGCGGCATTTTTACGGCGTTTTAGTAGGGCCTATAAGCCTATTTATACGGGATTTGCTACTAAATCTGCTAGCTGAGCCTATTCCTTAGTAACTTCTAGATTAATGCCTTGCTTTTTAGCCTTATTACGGCTTATAGATAACGTCTTAGTTATACTATATATACCCTAGCCTTGTTACCTTATATAGGCTACTATAGGGACCGTAGTAAATACTAAATCTATCTAGAATATATGGCCTTCAGCCTTGTCCCTAAGGCTGTAGGCGAATTTAGGGACTAAATACTCGGTCCTAGTGAATAATTGGTCCTTATATCGCTTATAATTAATACCCTAGGGCCCTTAATTAGCTGTAGTCCCTTTAGTATACTAGAAGAAGCCTAGTACGTACTAGCTATCGCTTAGAATCTAAACCTTCTACCCCTTTAGGTTAGGCTTTAATTAGATAATAATATATTTAGCCGCCCTCCTCCCTATAAATAGAATTATAGTCTCATCTATATAGAGGTTTAATAACGTATTCTAGTAGTCTTTAAACTTCCTATTTAGGTAGTTTGTGAGGTCCCAGACTTCTAGAAAAGGATATTATAAACCCGTGAGTAGATCTAATTGGACGGCGAAATGAGCGTATATATCTCTAAACCGCTTCCTTAGTATATAGTTACGTACAGCCTTATATACAGCCTTGTGGTCCTAGGTATTCTAGTAGTTATTAAATACGGAGGCCTTGAAGACAGCATTATAGCGTAATATACCTAGGAACCTATATATTTCTGCTAGTATAACGTCCTTCTACTCTTCCTTCTTACTAGCCTCGGTATATGCCTCTCTTGCAGCCTTATTAGTAGCCTTACAGAACTTCTTAATCTCCTTAATAGGAAGTATGTGTGTAAACAAAGCCTTAGGCGATGATATATCGAGGTGTGTAGGTAATTGAGGACTCGAAAACACGTATATAACGTCAATAGGGACGAAATCTGGCCGCTTTAGGACGGGAGGAGGCTTCTTCTTACCCTTTCCGGCAATAGGATTGTTAAGGACGATATCATCGTCGTTATTATAGTCTAGTAGAGACATCTGAGGCCGGTAGAGTTACTAGATTAGGCAATATATGGAGAAAAGGTGGTGTTTACATGCATTATTTACTTGAGCCGCGATATATGAGGCTAAGGCCTATATAGGTTTAGCGGCTCATTTGCCAAGAAGCTAATTTTACCCCTTCGGACGCAAAAGCGATACGCGACTCAGCTTGAATCAAGCAATAGAGGAGCGAACTTGGCTCATGAATCATCCCAACGCAAATCATTGAGCAATCTCGATTTCCACCCACCACAGCATATCGCCGTGCAAGCACCGGTACGATGCGAACAAGAAACTTTGAGACATTTTCTCGACTTCCATCATAACCATGTGTTATTTCGAAGATCAGGTCTGTGCTGGTGCTTTGAAAATCCAACATGCTCCAGATTCTTTGTCAAGTTCCCAAAGGCTGAAGCCATAACGCCGAAGACTTGCTTGTTTTCAGCGAATTTGAGCAATAAACTGGATTCTTTACAGCGAGTTTCTTTGCATGATACCCTTGCCACACACGCATAAAGACGTGTTTAATGACTGGTGATTTCTCGAGTATGGTGCGAGACAAACGTCATTGATGTCCCTCTCCCCCTTCCCAAGTACGAAGTGCCAAATCATATCCTGGGATAGGGAACTAGTCCGCAAACCAAACATGAACAAAATTGTACTGGTACCTCAAATCGAACCTAATGTGCCCGACGAAATCAAGTAACCACCCTGCCNCGTACATGCATACATAGTATCCGTACATGCATACATAGTATCCGTACATGCATATAGACATCAACGCCCTAATCCACATCTCGCTTTCCCACGAAACCCAACCCCCCAACCCCCAAAATATAATACCACCGAATGCCAACCCTCGCCTCCTCATCTTCACAATTGTCCCATCCCCAGTCCCAGCCCCCTCAAAAATCCCAAACCCCAATCCAATTCCCTCCTGCTCACAAATCTCCAAAAAGGACGCTCAAACCATCATCGCAGAGACAAAGAAAACAACGAGCAAGAAGGGAAAAGGTGTCGCAAACCCTACCAAAAGTTCGAACCCGAACCCGATCAATCAACGAAAATAAAAAAGGATCCGTGCACACTCTAAAACGCCAACCCATCACGAAACAGGGATCCGCGTCTTCGCGACTCGGTAAAACGCGTCCAGCCCCGCATCATCAAAACTTCGTATTCATCAATCAAAGAAATAGAGAGCCAGATAAAGGCCAGATAACCCTAAATTCTTGATCAGAGAGTAAGACCATATCCAGGAGAGAGAAGGTGTAAAGACCGGGTGAAAAGGGGAGGCTGTGGAAAAGAACGAAGAGCAGAGACCGCGTGTCTCGCTTCGTCGCTTCGCGATATCATCTCAGCTTCCCTTCGGCAACGCCGCCACCTGCAGTGAATGAATCTAACTTGGAATGAAGCCCAGTCGCGCCACCTCATCAAACACGCCAGTGCATGATGACCAAACAATTCATGCAGGAGAATTGGTAGTAAAATGGTGATAGGATTTAATGTATTTTGCTCCCAAAAGAGGCGCACCATGCAAATCATATCTAAACAGCTAGCCACCACGCCCCTTCTCAACTGGCTGGGGCAAATCGCCGGTCGCGCATATCAGTGATTCCATGTCGTACTCCAACAAATAACAAGAAAACGTAATGTTTCCATCCCAGAGAGAACCGGAAAAAATTTAACCTGCAAAAATACGGGAAAAGCAAGTGCTAGAACAGAGCTGTGAAGAGCCTCCCTTTAGCATATCCCGTAAGAACAAAAGGGGCAGGCATCATTAAAACCACGTCCGTAGACATCAAAGTACGATCCATAAAATGCATGGTGCAAAAGATAGAAGAGCCACCATGCAACGCCAGAAGTTAATTTTCCTGCCTTCGTGTTGTACAAAAGAGAAAGGTAGAGTATAGACTTGACGGCCCAACAATGGTAATCCATGTTACCAGTCGGGTAAACACATCATTGCATACCCAAAGCTCATCAATCGTGAACTTCATCTCTCTCATCCACACTCATCATCGTCATCACTGTGAAGAAACGAGCTCTCCGCCCAGCTCCATGCCGAGCCCGTTTAGCTTGCTGTCCACACCAATGCGTGGGCTTTCTCCAGTGGGAGGATGTAGTCCGTCAAAATTCAACCGTCGTCGTGTCTCTCTAGCCGCCAAGGGTGACTTCACTCCAGCTGGTGTCCGCCATGCAGCTTGTGCGGGACTCGGTGTAACATTGAGATAGTCGGCAAAGCTGAAGCCCATACCTGGTGTGGTTGCCCCAAAGCCCATATAGCTGCCACTGGCACCGCCCGGTGTAGTCATCATCGAGGAAGGAAGAGGTGTGGATTTGGGTGGTGGAGTCGAGGGAGGTTTGATGGTTCTGGGGGTTCGCTTCACGTTTGGGACAGCGGGCGAGGGCGAGGCGGCGAGGAATAGAAGCAGATCGGCACCTGACTCTTCTCCATTGTTGTTAGCATTGCCATTAGGAAACGGCTTGCTGCGTAGGCGCGCAGAGCGAGCAATGTCTGGAGAGGGTGTACGGGGGATGCGAGGTGGCGAGGAGTGGATGTTGTGAGTGTTGTGCTGGAAGGACAGCGTTGGCAAATCGTCATCATCTTCTTCCGAATGCAGAGACGGAGATCTATCAGCCACCGTTGTGGTTTCCGAGACAAAGGACAAGTGTGGAGAATGGTGTGACATTGCAAAATGGGCATGTCGAGTATGGTATGCCGGACTGGATTCGGGCAATCGATAATTGCTCTTCCAAGAGGAGCTGCTGTTACGCGATCCTCGGACCCTTTGCCTCGCATGCGAAGACGAGCCCGGATATGCCAGATTGTATGAGTTTTGTGAGGACCTCAGCCGCTTCCTCATTCCGTAGCTACTGCCGGAGTGAGGTGGATCGTCTGAGAACATGGGAGGTGCGAGAGGAGAGGAATCAAGAGCGCCATTGGGCATGAAACGATCAGATATGCTGGATGAGGTATCGGATCGTGCTCCACGACTTGAGCCAGGACGCTTTCGCTTCAGCTCCAGCTCAATCTGAGGCTCAATGGTGTCGATGTTGAGATTTTCCCAGCCATGCTTAACCTTCACATTCGCTAGAGCAAGTCGATTCTGGAGCGCCCTTGTCATCTATGAAAGCAAGTCAATATTCTGGAAATCGGCTTGCAAATATGGTGAGTATCAATCACCTTTGAGACTTGGGCTCTCCGTAAGACCTTGCCAGCGACATCTGCAGGTTGTACCTCCGTCGAAGCCATGCTGAGCTCAGTGCCGGATTTGCTGCAGGCGATATCCTTCTCTTTGCGAGGTCAAGAAATCTGCTCTCGTCGAAGTTGGCTGTATGTGAAAGAGATTGGGGGAAAGAGGAGACCTGGAGTCGGTTGGTGGAGAGAGGCTAAGGATCCATGCACCTAAATTACTTAAAACGTTCTATCGTAGACTCCGTCCAGTTTGCTACAGGCGAAAAGCCCGATAAGCAACTCTCTCCAGTCTTAAGCTTGGGAGAGAAAGTGAAGAAATCGAATTATCCAAGGAATTCAAAATTGTGCCATTCCCTCAATCGTATCAATCCCCCATTCAGATATCATCAAAGAGCAAATTCGGGTGAGTGTTTACAGAGCCTCTCATTCGTCCACGCACAAGCCGCAGCCTTGACAAAGACAGTAGTTTCTTTTTGGCGCCTAGGACAACCGATTTGTTGCTGTGTCTGTGTGTCACACGTCCGGCAAGGCTTGTGCAAGGAAGATTCTTGATCAAAGATATCGCGTATAATCGAGGCTGTTTTTGTGAATGATGGAGGTGGTGTTTGTATCACTTGGTATCAATCTTTCGCTGATGTGATGACTTCGAGACTTTCGACAATCTGCTGTTGATTCTCGCCAATCCTGCATGACGAGTTTGAATGCCATATTCATGGTTACTTCCGTTTTCGGAGACCTTTCCGAGGAAGATGGCGAAGATCATCGTGTTAGGCCTCTCAGAATTTGATAGCTGTGTGGAAGAAAAGAGGTTTCTGTCGTAGCTATAAAGACTTCCTTCATGGCTCTTTATCTAGAAATACCGGAACGCCCAAAGCTGCTTCAGCTACATTCCTCCGCGTGGTATAAAACATTCAACTGCTGTACATCATGAAATTCCATGCCCTAAACACGCAAGAACGCCCGCCGCTGGATGGATAACAGATCCCTTTTGACATTCCATTTCAAGTCATTCATCTAGCTGTGTATTCACCCGCGACTCGATGCCCATAGACAAAGAGGAACATGCCATGCTCTCGCCAAAACTACAATCAAACAAAAATCTTAGAGAAACACCTGAGGATGCAAATGTACAGGAATTGAGAAACGGCATCGTGAGGCAACCTAACGAAGAACTGCAACGTCGTATGTACCTCTACCCACCTGCGAGGCCATGAGCATCATCCAGATAAAGAAAATGGTGCCAACAATCCAGAAGCTGAATAGGGCGTACCAACTTGAGCCTGAGCATGTTAGTGCTGTATCCTCTCCTCAGCTGGGTGTCAACCTACATATGCTGTTTTGCTCCAGCCACGCAAGTGTACTAGCACTCACGCCATAGATCTTGTTGTTGTTGACATAGCGCTGACAGTTTGAACTAACGTTGCCTGCGCCGAACAGCTGGATAGCCGTTCCAATGAGTCCAGCCAGGAAGAGCACCAGTAGTATGAAGGCTCCGAGCATCATCAAGCCTGGTAGTAACCGATTTTGGGCGACCAGGATGAATTCTATTATGATGAAGAATAGCGTCAGGGCGCCCACTGTGATGCCAAATGGAAAGATCCTAGAAACTCGAGATTAGCCATTGGGTACTTCTGGGTGTGCGGTGAGTGTATGGCCTACCATGGTACGCCCAATCTCATCTGTTGTTGAATCATGAGAAACGCAGCAGATACTCCCAGTATCGTGCCGCCAGCAGCAAGCATAATGAAATTCCAGAGATTGAGTTGGCCCTGCGGCCAGAAGTATCGTTGCCGTACCACTCTAGCGGATGTATATGATGATCGAGCCATGGCGATGATGTGCTTGTTTCCTTCGCTCCAGAGCTGGAGTCTTCCGAGCGACACACAAGGGTCACGTAGACCTGATGTGGATTGATCTGCTTATCGCAAACAATGGTATTGTTGTGCCCGCCAATTTTTCCGAATGATTCTCTTTTTTTGTCTTTTTCGTGAAGCGGTTGCTCGTCTTTGCCCCAAATCTTTCTTGCGATACGTGTCACAGGCGGGATGGATGGCGAAGAGCAGGAAGCGACAAATCGGGCAATGCCACGACTGGAGAAGAGCGCGTCGAGGGGAACTTTGGTTGCGCGGGCCGAGGATTCGGGATCGCGGACGGATGATTGGAGCGTGGGTGAGCGACGATGTTATATGCGGGACTGGAGCGAGCGACAGTGGTGAGGAAATGAGAGACAATATTGGTCGATCGTGAAAAGAGAATGCTGAATGTGTCTGTACTAATGTGACGAGAGGTGGCTGGCAGGCCACGGCCTAGAGGTAGAACTAACAGAACCGCGCAAATGGAATGGCTGGTTGGAGCCACTAACAAGACTACGGAAGCCTCGGAGTTTATAAAGGGGAGGGGGGTTTCTCTTTTTCCTCTCGCACTCCATCCTGAACTTCTGCATCTTAACAATGCCATGATATTATTCTGCTGATAGTGCAGAAGTACTATTTGCCAAGAGGCAGATCGACATGTCTTTTCCAGAGTGCAGCCACAGCCATGCATTCTTCATCGCGAGTCACGGCTGAAGGTTGCCCTACCGGCCCTCCCTATACTGGGCACCTCTTATTTTGTCGCTGCTGGATATTCTGGAACTCAGTAGGAGCGTGTGAAGCGATGAAGCTTGGGGATTGAACATCAACTGCCCTTGGTGAGATCTCAGTCGCAGACGGTGAACTAATCTGACGAGAGGTTGACGCACACCGAGTCGATGCGCTGCAATGCAATTTCGGCACGACGAAGTGCAATTCGGCACGAGATGCTCAATTGGAAGTTAAACCTGGCTGAACAGATTCGCCATGATCATGTATGTACGAGTAATCATAATACAGTATGCACTTGACGCCAATCGAGGCCGTGGGCGGGGACACTACAATCATCGTCGCGACATGTCGATATAGGGAGAGAAGCTGTCAAATGGGGGACCAAGATTTATTGGAGACAGTGGAGCAAGTGGTACGTATGCAAACATATCCGCACGTCTAGCTGACGATGTCAACATCGCAGAAGCGTGCATTTCAATTCCCTAGAAAGCCTGTCCCTAACTCCAGACGCACTGCAGGAACCGCCAAACCCCTGTTGTGATCAAGCGATCAACTCCCCCTTTGTACCACAGTAAAACATGCCATAAATGATGTGATCCATATCTTACACCCCAAAAAGGGAACCCCAGGGCCTCGCATGTCCCATGCAAACAACAGTCTATTGTCGGTGGTTTATTCTAGTAATCGTCTCCAGTTTTCGTGGCGCCACGTCGTCGATCAGGTCCAGTAAGTCTTGCGTCCTAGTCTTGCCTCTCTGAACGTGGCAATAGCTGGTAGGAGCATAGTGACGAAGAAGAGGACACCGGTCTTTGTTCGAATAAAAGCTTCCTCTTCCCAGCCTGGTGGTGAGAGATCGGAGTAGTATCCGGCGCCAATGGTGCAGCCAGCGAGCAAGAGAGCGATGATGAATGTTGGGATTGCTGAGTAACCCATGATGGTGTCTGCTGGTTTGTGAGGGTATGGCTTTTGAAGCTGTGGGATGAGGGTTGTATGTTGTAAAGGAGGTCTTGGTTGCGCAGGAGAAAGTGGTTGTAGGTTGGATCGGCGTTGGGCGCGGGTGTTTGAGGTTGAGGTTTGAGTTGGTTGACTGATGACGAGTCTAGGAACGATGTATGGTACTGGGGCAATGAGTGTTAGGGTTTGGAGTTTGAATGAGTGGTGTTTGGTTTTGTAGTGTTTGGGGAATGTGGCTTGAAAGAAAGTGTTGAATAAGTTCTCCTTGGGGCTGAGCCACGCGTAACAATCTGGCCAAGTCCGCAAATAGACAACTTGCAGAGAAGAAATGGGGCGTAGAAGCGGGAGGCTTAAGATGATTCCGAATTGCCTCTCTCGTTTGCGGTTTGCAGTTCGAGACAATCGCGTAACCGATTGTAGAATTGGATGTTCCTACTAACCTGGACATGCGGAGTGATACTTCGTAGGTGGACTGACGTACGAGGCAGTGGAATTGGTCGAGCGGAAGGCTTTATGAAAAGTGGTCAACTGGTAAGACAAGGGAGCGTACGAATTAAAGGCAAATCGGAGGGATGAGGGTCTGTCAGTTGGGATTGAAGAAGCAAAGAAGCAACGTTATCAAGAGTTCAGCTTGTGATGGCGGAGGAGAAACCCAGGGGGGCCTAGATCTGAACCCTTCTTGTCCTCTCCCGCATCTAGGGTTCCTGTGGAATAAACTAGCAAGCAGGAGTACGCAGCAGGCCAATTAACACAATAATTACGGGCTGCTGCAACACAGACAAGGGCGGAGATGCCGCAACAATTCTCGGTTACGCCGTGTCTACCACAGTATGGTGCCAAGTACAGTAGCAATTCCCTGTCCGGTTTCACTGCATCATATTGAGGCGCTCAAAATCCCTGTCCACTTCTACCACATTTAGTAACTTTGGAAACGAGCCTAGCTTCCACGTGCAATTTGGACAGATTGATGCATCCTCACGTCAAGAGGACCCTTAGAAGCATCACCTCCCATTTATCAGCGTGCTTTCGCAATCGTTGACATCTTTATTCTGTCAGCCAGGGACTTTGCAGCCCCTGTGCTGCAGAAGAATCTACAAAACCGAGCAGCAGGCACACTTTACCACAGTAGAAGGGTGCTTGGAACCGCCTTGCAAGGTTCAAGACCGAGATCGCGGTAGCAAAACGCAAGCAGATCGTTCAACTACCTCCTAGGTCGACCAGATTTGATCTAAGATACTTCTAGCTCTACTAATTTTCAAGCCCATCGCTTTTGTACCACAGTAATTGCGAACCCGCTGATTTCACTGTGGTTGCAACTCATACAAGATCGTGTGCAACCGAGGAAGACAAACTCGGGCAACATTGATTCAGGAGAGGTGGAGGTGGTGGTCTACCGGTCAAGGAGACACCTCCGTACAGCGAATCTCTATCGACTAGAAAAACGGCTTACCATGATTGGGGGTTCCTAATCATCATCTGCAACGAACTAGAGATCATGAGCTGGGCTGGAAGGGCGTATCCTGGCTGCGCAACCCGTGTCATTCCAGGTCTCCAAATATACATTCTTTTACAGGGCAGTTGGTGTCGGAGCGAGACATTGAAGAGATCTTTGCGCGTCCTTTCACGGTACACACTTCCAGCTTGACTCCTTGTTTCAGCCTCGACGCGAAGCACTGCTTTTGGCAACATATGAGCTCAAACTGTGGCAGCTATCGAAGAGTGTGGAAACGCTCACCAATATAGTCCATCCGTCAAATGCGACGATTTCTAACAGCAGGTTATCGTAGCATTGATGGTCATGCGTTCCATGTCGCCCATCGATCGTCCTTCGAATTTCTCAGCGGAATACCATGAGATACTCGCAATGGTTCAGTCGTCTCCCATCATCATTTCAAAGCGATCTTCAAGTTTCCTTCCTTTTCGATGCAAAATCAAACACTTTTTTATTCGCGCTTGATTCAGATCCGGATGTGCGATTAGGAATCCTAAGGTAGTTTTCTTGTCTTCTTACTAATCATCTTCACATCATTAAATTCTTCTCTTGTGTGACATTCGCAACACTGAGTGACTGGGCTCGATACGAACCCACAAACGATTTCCTTGGAGACACTAAATGACAGCATCGATAGCATGCTACAACACTTGACTTCTACGAAAGGGTTTGTCGCTCCGTTATGAAACAGGGTGGTTGGCGCAATGGTAGCGCGTTGGTTTTCGGTACACTCCAAGTTGATCACCAAAGGTTGAGGGTTCGAGGTATATTTACACTCCTGCAAAACCCTCCATTAGAATGTCCCTAACGAAGCGATCAGCCCCTTGCTGCTCGACTCGGCATATGCGCCTTTGCAATGGCTCAGTCATTGGTTCAAATATCTTTTTGCCTTCTCAAACGTCATTAACTCTGTGGTCTGACACTTTCCTAGAGCTTCGGTCCTAGAGCTGTCAGAAGAGTCTGGTGTTTCTGGAGTCTTTTTCCCCTCAACACAACGAGCTTTTTTCAGGCAATGTGGGAACGTACAATTTGACGACCAATGTGCATAGCTGTGAGCTAAACAAGCATATACCCCGTATAATATATTCCTGATCACTATTGGTATCAGCAGCATAGTGGGCTCATCCTTTCATTCCACCTATGGCTTGAGATATGCGTGCGGTATACATATATCTTATCGTCGGCTTCAAAACTAGGACCGCTTATGAATACTTAGCAGATGATCTAGACATTCCTTTCTTGCATTTATAGCAGCTTCATGGCCATCAGATTCGACTGTAATGACGGTAGAGTAGAGATATTTTACGGCCTAGATTAAACAGGGAGCAAACTGCTAGAAGATATTTGTGTTCCCTTTCAAGGCTCACTCTCAGCCTTGACTTGGTAGTTGCCGATAAAGAATGTCAATATCGATATCGCACTGGAACCAGTAACACTTACCTCATTCGAGCAACAACAATGGATATAATGCTCAATAGCCTGCGCATTGTTCAAGAAGTTCGAGTTGAGTGCCAGTTTGTGTACGACACGTGACCAGCACGACAGAGAGAAAGGCGCGGCATTCCAGCTTCCACCTCCATCTCCAAGTCCGAGATATCCCAAACATCCCATCAAACCCAGCCAGACAACAACCTCCCAACACGAACTTACTCTCCTCCACACATTAGAGCCATCAAATTCACTGCCAAGATGGCTGACGTTATGATGGAAAACCCGCTGAACACGACTCCGCCTCACAAGAAGCAGTTCGCATCATCGATACCGAACGTCGAATCATTAGAGGGCTTCGCAACCGAGGGATCCGACGACTACTCGACTTTCAAGAAACTTCAGAGACAGCTAGAGTACATTCAGCTACAAGAAGAGTACATCAAGGATGAGCAGAGGTAGGGAGAATGAGATGGCCATCATGGACAACACAATAGTCAGCTAACAAGGCGACCAGGAATCTCAAGCGTGAGCTCGTACGGGCACAGGAAGAGATCAAGCGAATCCAGAGCGTGCCTCTAGTGATAGGGCAATTCATGGAGGCCATCGATCAAAAGTGAGATACCGCATCTGGCAATTGTTGATAACGTACTAACAAGTCTTCTACAGCACCGGTATTGTACAATCATCCACCGGATCAAATTATGTCGTCCGTATTCTATCCACCCTCGATCGCGAACTCCTCAAGCCTTCCTCTTCCGTGGCCCTACACCGTCACTCAAATGCTCTGGTCGACATCTTGCCACCGGAGGCTGACAGCTCCATTGCCATGCTGGGCGCTGATGAAAAGCCAGATGTCACATATGCAGATGTAGGTGGATTGGACATGCAAAAGCAGGAAATCCGCGAGGCAGTCGAACTCCCTCTCACACATTTCGATCTATACAGACAAATCGGTATTGACCCTCCTCGTGGTGTGTTACTCTACGGACCTCCCGGTACCGGCAAAACTATGCTGGTCAAGGCCGTGGCAAATAGCACCACTGCGTCCTTCATTCGAGTTGTGGGGTCCGAATTCGTCCAGAAATATCTTGGTGAAGGTCCACGTATGGTCCGCGACGTTTTCCGTATGGCTCGCGAGAACAGCCCTTCCATCATCTTCATCGACGAAATCGATGCCATTGCGACAAAGCGTTTCGACGCGCAAACTGGTGCCGATCGAGAAGTCCAACGTATTCTTCTCGAACTACTGAATCAAATGGATGGCTTCGACCAAACCTCCAACGTCAAAGTTATCATGGCTACCAATCGTGCTGATACCCTCGATCCTGCTCTCCTCCGTCCAGGTCGTTTGGACAGGAAGATCGAATTCCCCAACTTGCGCGACCGCCGCGAACGTCGTCTCATCTTCTCAACAATCGCATCCAAGATGAGCTTGTCACCCGAGGTTGACTTGGACAGCTTGATTGTTCGAAATGACCCACTCAGTGGTGCCGTCATAGCGGCAATCATGCAAGAGGCTGGTCTTAGGGCTGTGAGGAAAAATAGGTATAACATCATTCAAGCGGATCTGGAAGAGGCGTACACGAGCCAGGTCAAGGGCGCTAGTGAGGCGGATAAGTTTGATTTTTACAAGTAGACGTGACATTGGCATTCACGGATACCGTAGCAAAGGCTTGGGGGTGGATAATGGGACAATGTAGCATTAGTATGGCGTCTTGGAGTGCGGTGATGTTTTGGCACCGAGCGACGACGACCTTGAGAGTGGGTAGAAATGCATTGCTCGAGCATAGCGCCTTCAAATCTTCTTCTGCCAGAACTCGTGCATCGCGAGATTGAAAAGCATGCATTCAGCCGTGACAAGTAAAACTTGGTAGATTTGTCTACTCGAACCTTTTTGATTCTCAAGATGGGAAAACTGGTTTTCCTCTGGTAAGTACACCAAGGGACAGATAGATACTAAATGTATAGTTGATTAATTGATTAATTGATTGGTGAAGGTATTGGGGGTTCCTCTACTTCCGTCGTTAATGTTCTATGGGATATTTGTTTTGACTGTTTTACTTCTATTCTTTTCTTTTCTTTTCTTTTCTTTTCTATTTTACTCTTCTCTGTTAATAGAATTCCGATTCCATTTATTATGGATCAAGATACTCGGACGCAAGTTTGGTATTTGGTTTGGACGGCGGGTGGTGATAGGTGTTAATATTCTTGTTCTTGATACGGGCTTTGAATCTGTGGGGTTGGGTGATTTGTTGGAGATCAAGATGGGTAGGTGGTATTGTAGGGTTATGTCGTATTAGTGCTTCTGCTGTGGGCAGGAAGTGAGTGGTCGAGTATCTTGTGATCTCGTTATATTTTATGTAGAGAGAGGGAAAGAGGGAGACGTAGTCTTCATCATCAAACAACCACAATAGAGGTTTCACGATATTTATCCATGAGAGAAACCAAGTCGCTCAGAATGTAGGCTTGTATTGCGTCCTTCTGACTAATACACATCTATCAAAACCCGTTCTATGTTCACACCCATAACGCGGTCTTTTTTCTACATTCGACCGTAAAGTCATAAACCTCGTCGCCTCACTCCTCGCTAACCCACACAGCTCGTACATGCAAAAGATGCAACTATTTCTTCTCGAGCAAACTCTTGCCGTCCATCTCTTTGGGCTTCTCAATACCCATGGCGTCCAGCAGAGTGGGTGCGACATCACCTAGGACACCATCCTTCTTCTGCAACTTCCATCCCTCAGGCGCATTGACCATGACGAAAGGGACTTTGTTAGTGGTGTGACTCGTCTTGGGCTTACCCTCCTCATTCAACATCTCCTCCGCGTTTCCATGATCAGCGGTAACGAAAAGAACGTATCCGTTCTCCTTGCAAGCATCGTAGACAAGGCCGATAGCTTTATCAGTCTCGGTACAACCCTCGATAGCGGCTTTGTAAACACCAGTGTGTCCAACCATATCCGGTGGCGCAAAGTTGTTCATCAAAAACTCGAATTTTCCTTCCTTGATCCTCTCCGCCAATTTCTCCGCAACGGCAATGGCGGACATGGTCGGTTGAAGATCATAAGTAGCCACACGGGGGGACTGGATCAATTCTCTCTCTTCACCATCGAATTGTTTTTCCACACCACCATTGAAGAAGAATGTAACGTGTGCGTACTTCTCGGTCTCAGCAACATGGCACTGTTTCAGTCCCTTTTTGCCAAGCCATTCGGCGAGGACGTTGCCCATGTGCTGGGGCGGGAAGGCGATAAGGTAGGGGAATTGAATGTTGTATTGTGTCATCGTGGTGATTGAGATGTCCTTCGGGTATGGGAAGTCTTCGACTGGCGAGCGGTCGAAGCCACCGAGGAGTTGACAGATTTCGCGGACTCTGTCGGAACGGTAGTTGAAGAAGAAGAGGGTGTCATTGTCTATCGACATGTTAGCAACTGTAAGATTTTTGTCCCTGACCAAGAGAAAGTGGTGTCCAGTCCTGGTGACCTGATAGATAAGCTCAATAGCTTGTGGCCGGTTGGAAGCAGCAGTGCCAGAAGACTTCGAAGCTTGATCTTGATAGACAGCCAAAAGGTTTCCCTTCCCATACCCAAAGCTCTTTCTGCTGGGGAAGGAACTCACCCTTCACACGGCTGTCCTTCCCACCCACAATAATGGGCTTTAAGAACTCGTCGGTCTCTCCCTTCTCGTATCTCTCCTTCATGGTCTTGACCACATCCTCAGTGTCCTCACCTTCGCCCTCAACAATACCCTTCATAGCGATAGTAACCCTGTCCCATCTCTTGTCCCGGTCCATAGCATAGTATCGCCCAACAACCGTCGCAATCTGTCCAAGTCCAATCTCTTTCGTCTCCTTGAGAAGATGTTCCATATGACCAACACCCGAGTTAGGATCGGTATCCCGCCCATCACCAAAGAAGTGGATATACACCTCAGGGACACCCATCTCCTTCGCAAGCTTGAGAAGCGCAATCAAATGCAAAATATGCGAATGAACACCGCCGTCGCTGACCAATCCCAGAAAATGTAATCTCCCATTTCCATCAACGGCAGTCTGCAAGCTCTTGGTCAGGTTCTCAACCTTGTTCAATTCCTTGTCCCTGATTTTTTTATCGATGCGTACGACATCCTGCCATACAACACGTCCAGCACCGATGTTCAAGTGTCCGACCTCTGAGTTACCCATGAGACCTTCAGGAAGACCGACGGCGTTGGAGGAGGCATCGAGTTCGGTGAAGCCTTGGGAGAGCTTTGAGGAAGGGTCGGCGAAACCGTCCATGTATGGAGTATCGGCGGCAGCAATTGCGTCGCCATCTTTAGGGGAGCTTTCGGAGGGAATTCCCCATCCATCAATAACGACTGAGAGGGTGTTAGTGTAAATTGATTATCAGCTGAAGCTGTGGTGTTCTTTAGGTCTGATCTGCTTGGAGGTGTGAATTTTCGAGTCGCGAGCCACCTATCTCGAGACGGATAGTGCGGACTTCTAGCGATTGTGAACAGAATAACCAGAGCCATATCACTATCGCCGCGTAGTCAAAATTGCTATCTCTCAACTTGACCTCCCCACCAAGAAGGAAGAGGTTTGATAGACGCATTGCAACGGGGTAACTCACTGAGGACAGTTTTCTGGTCAACCTTTGTCATGGCTATGGTTCAATTGGTATTCCAGTGAGTGCTTGGACAGGTGAAGAGTAGAAGGGAGTACGAGGAGGAGAGATTCGGGCGTGATAGGTAGCACAGCCCTCACTGTTGAGCGTTTTCGCCGGACTCCGGAATTGCTTTTTATCCCACTCTTCGTATGACGCATGGTGGGGCAGACGTTTTCTTTTCCTTTCGCTCCCAAGTGCCCCTCGATTGAGCATCGATAACTGATATATTTGTAAAAGACTTCACTCATATGCTACCTCCGATAGACTCTGGTAGAAAGACTAAGACTTAGAACATTTCCTAGTACGTCGTACTTCACAAAACAAAAGAGAATAGAAGTGTCATTCCAGAAGATGCAGATCCGGTCGTAAAGCCGACATGAGAGTCTTATTGGTACTCACTTCATAATCCATGTCGTTTACTGGTGAAGCAGAACACCTCTATCTCTAAGAGATTCGTTGAGAGGACATCTTCCAAATCTCCCCACTATTCAAATCAGAAAAGCGCCATTGAATCCTCGATAGGGGATATCTCAGTAAAAGTGCAAGGTTGAAGCACAAATGACGCCTTGCTCGACTTTTGTTGAAATCAGACCACCCAATGCCAAACCAAATTCGCCATCCCAATGTCACAAATCGTATATAAACATCTAGACAGGGAGAGGGAATGTTCCCGCCCATGCAGCGATCTCCTTCTTCATCGAGTTGATCTTCTCAACCTCACCACCAGCAACCTTTGCCTTGAAGTCCTTGAGTTTGTTGGCCTCCTTTGGAAGCTCGGCTTGGACCTCTTTGCAGATCTTGATGCAAGCATCGATGTAGTTCGCAATGCGCTTAAAATCTGCTTCGCCCATACCACGCGATGTCATGGCTGGTGCTCCAATACGGATGCCCTGGGGCGTCAATGCTGACTTGTCGCCTGGGGTGGTATTCTTGTTGCAAGCAATGTTGACCTGCTCAAGAACGGCCTCGACACGGGCACCATCCAACGACTGTGGCTTCAGGTCTAGGAGAACCATATGGTTGTCGGTTCCGCCTGTGACGAGAGTGTAACCGAGGGAGGTGAACTCGTGCTCCAGTGTCTTGGAGTTCTTGATAACCTGCTGTTGGTATTGGAGGAACTCAGGAGTCTGGGCTTGCTTCAAGGCAACTGCAAGAGCTGTGATTGTGTGGTTGTGGGGTCCACCTTGGTGACCTGGGAAAACCGAGAAGTTGATAGGGTTCTCCAAGTCGTAGAGGGTCACTTTCCCAGTCTTTGGGTCGGTCTTGCGGATACCCTTGCGGAAGAAGATCATGGCTCCTCTTGGGCCACGCAGGGACTTGTGGGTGGTTGTCGTGACAATATCGGCGTATTCGAACGGAGATGGAATGACACCCGCGGCGATCAAACCAGAGATATGTGCCATGTCGACCATTAAGTAGCATCCGACCTTGTCGCAAATGTCCTTGAAACGCCTGTAGTCGAAGTTTCGGCAGTAGGCAGAGGTTCCAGCAACGATGACTTTGGGACGGTACATCAATGCGTTCTCCTCTAATCTGTCCATGTCGACAAGGCCAGTTTCGAGGTTGACGCGGTATGGTAAGGTCTCGAAGTAGGTGGACACTGCGGAGATTCTGTTCGATTATTAGTATTATAGCCATCGTTTGATCTCTTTAACAACTCACTTGCGCTGAGCAGTCTGATATCCGTGGGACAAATGTCCTCCGTGAGGAAGGTCAAGACCCATTAGACGCTCATGAGGCCTCATGATAGCCTGGTAGACCTGAAGATTGGCAGGGCTGCCGCTCAATGTCTGGACATTGACTCCCCACTTTTCCGGGTCGAGCCCAAAGGTCTTGAGAGCGCGTGCCTGGCAGAGCAGTTCCATGCGGTCGATTTGCTCGTTTCCACCATAGTATCTAGCACCTGGGTATCCCTCCGAGTACTTGTTGGACATGGGCGATCCCAATGCATCGAAGACAGCTCGGGAAGTAACATTTTCGGAGGCGATGAGGAGGATGGATTCGCGTTGACGCTTGATCTCCTTCTCCTGCACGATTGTTAGAGTTGTTCATGGTGGCTAAAAGTAAAACAAGAACGCACCATTATCTCCTTGACCTCTGGGTCAGTCTCGACCAGAGACTTCTCCATGAGCTGTTCATTGTTAGCGGTGACTCTTGGATAGAGACCAGGAGGTACTGACGTCCTTGTGGGACTGAGGTAGAGCGTAAGTGGCCATATTGGAGGATGTAGGAGGAAGGGGGTGTGGGAGAGGAAGTTGATGTATGTGAATGGAGTCTCGACTGACTGTGGTGGTCACTTGTACGAAAAACTCTACCACGATCGCATTTTTCGAGACTAGAACTAGATGGACGGGGAACCACCCCGCCAAATCCTTGCAGACTATCTATATGCCCTCATGGCTCCCCGCAACCACGCTAAACGATATCGTGTCGAGCCCTCTACGGAGTACTTTACGTTCTCACCCTCAGGAAGCAGAGTTCATCACAAGCAACCACCCACTTCATCAAGGAATTTTTTGGACCTTGCTTCAAGCTCTAAGTTTAAAGACCGCAGGTTGGCTCTTCTCGCATCTCATCGTCCCTCATCGCACTACCACACAAGCTGATCCCTCGGCAGCCTTTGTTGCATCCAAATGTCTTTCCGTTTCTAAATCCATCTCAAATACACAGCCCTTCCGAAGACATGTCCGGTTGAAATAGGCTTTTCAGCTGGCCAAGAAATGCGTTGCATCTAGGCTTGAGAGCGAGCCTTTGTATGGCCATCACGATGCAGCAACGCGAAAAACCAAGAGACGACGAATATTTTCACTCACACCGCCTCACCTCTTGTGGCTGATATACTGTGCTGAGGGGCTTGTACCGCCATCGAGATTCACCTTGCTAGGTGGCTGAGGCCATGGAAAAAGGGTTATAAACTCTCGATATCGAACCCCGTTCGAGTATCGAGAACATCACAACCATCTTCTCATCAAAAGCTTTCATATCCAAATCACCGTTCAGCGTTCAACTCGATATTTCAAATTTGTAGAGATACACCATACTTTCGCAGCCTTCAAATCTACAGAGACACACTATACTTTCGGAGCCAGTCAGGTACGACTGAGGTCTTATTTTCTCTATTTTCAAATTTCGTATTTCATCTCAATTCCGCATTGAACAGCTTCCACAAACAATCATGAAGTCTTTCGCCATCTCACCTCTTTTCGCATTTGCTCTCTCTGCTCTCGGTGCTAGAGCCGCAACTCCTACGAAACCCATTGGACAAGGCACCAAGACAATCGAGGCTAGATCGGTAACAGCAAGCGTTCTCCCGGATCTCCAGGTTCGCTGGAAGTCAACCGATGGCATCAAACTTCCTCAAAAGAACGATTGGACCGGTCACATCATGAAAGGTCCACGAGAGGAAGTGCGCACAGCTGTTCATTTCTCTATCCCAGAGGAATACAATGGTCTCACCTGCAATCTCCGTTTTCGACTCTCCCAGGGCGACTGGATTGTCAATTCCGGTTCCAACTCTAGCAACCCTGCAAAATTCGACATTTATCGCCTTAATGGGTGCTTGAACGACGCCTATACCTGGGCCTCGCCACTTACTAGGGGCATCAAAGTAGGGATTCTTACGCCTAAGAAGGGTGATATAGCTGACTGGGAACATGTCGACATGAGGGAGGATAATGAGACGGAGCAACGCATGGAATCGGCTCCTAGTTTCAGCTGTGTTCCCGGTGAGTACAGTTTTGAGATGATCGCCCGACCCGGTGTCAATATTGGCTGGCATGATGCGAAGAAGGGGAGCGGACTCAGCATGGAAGTCTGTGGCTTCAATAATGACGATTTGATGTAGATATTTGCAGCTTCAATTGGTTCTGGCGAGGCGTTTGGTTGATTATAGATTTTAGACATGCTTCTACCTTCCTTATACTTTGGACTCGATCTTGATCATTTTTTCTCGTATCATCATCGCTTCTGCTCATTTTTCTTCGCACTGCATCGATATCGATTCGCAACGTGGGGCTGCATACTCAAAACAGTGCCATCTTAGAGGCGCAGTGAACGGAACTGTCACTGTGGTATGGTCACCTTGCTCACCCGCATCATCCGAGACTTTCCTGGGGCCTATTGCAGTCCGCTCGTGACCGCCTTGCGTTTCATTTATTTACCGCTCTGCTAGTAAGCTCGGAGATACACAGCAGCACACTGAAAATATTTCGCTACATGGCCGCGTTCCTACGCCGAAGAAGTCAAAAAGACAGCAATAAATTGACCTCAAGGCCAGGTGTTGCATGGATTCACTGTAAGTTACGCTCACGGCAAGTACCAAAATTGTGCTGGCACGCTCACCGCAATGATGGAAATCTTCATATTGAAGTGCTGGATAGCATCATCTTCACAAGCTTCACCGACTAGGAATAGAAATATCTCAGCTGGCAGTATTTTTCCTCACCTTGGTCAGTCAAGACACCTCTTAGTCCTCGGCTTTTCGCGACAGCTTCGACTCAGCATTTGTACGCAGTTTCGCTTTTTAATGGCCGTGCTTTTTAATTCTATATATAAAGGCCTCGTTTTATCATGGCCTTCATGACAACGCTGTGGGTAGAATCGGGCTGAGTTATGACAGAAAAACCTCCGACAGTGCGAGTATTCGGGAAAATTCGCTGTATTGCGGATACAAATCAGGTGTGAGCTTCTCTCCATTTTTCTTCACTGTTGCGGAAAGGTATGTATGCGTCCCTGGGCGAGAATTGGGAAAATACAAAGGCTCATTGAAGACAGAACTTACAGGGCTCAGAGCCCTGGAGACTCTTCCTTATTCCTACCGCTTTTTACCGCAACCCTTTCTCTTTGCACACACTCGAGTCCTCACGAAGCTGCTTTTCGAAAACCGACAGCCAGGGCTCTAGCGGTGATGAAGGATATCAACGAGTTATGGCAATAGAGATGCTCATTCCATCTGAAAGTTGATTGTGGTATCGACTCATTCACTACCTTACTGACTCGCCTCAGTCAACGTGATCGCGTTCTCCTTTGTCTTGAATTCTTGCAGGAAGACCTCTCAAACCATGGATCGCAATAGTAGCTTCGACAATTTTGGTGCCCAGAAAGTTTCTTTAGGTTCCTGGGTTTATAGCAGCCGCCTGTAGCGGTCTGAAAATATCCTAAGGTTGTTGCGATCGTGAGGATCGCAGGCTCGACTATTTTCACGATCACGTTCTTGCATGTGTACCCGTCCGTTGGTAGAGGATGGATGTATAAAACCCAAGCTCTTGTTGATGACAGAGAACAACCAAAACCAGAAAAAAGCGCTCTTTGTATGGTCTGTCCTTCTCTGCTTGACCTTTAAGGCGACGTTAATGAGCTAATGAGAATAGCCATGTATCTGTTATACAGCATATCACTCTCCCACTTGTTGAGGGGGGAAACAGCGTTCCTAGAGGCGATGATGATCATCACCACAAGCTCTACCTACTACCAAAATCACACTAAGTTCGAGCACTATCACTATTTCACCACCACGTCTTCCCCATGAATCATTTACTTTAAGCCTGTTCTCCCAAGTTTTCGTAATTGATTGAGAGAGAGCTCTGAAAACTCCGAGTATCTTTCATAGCAATCACCGCTACGCCTCCATTCCCTCAACTTTTTGTTATTCCCTGTGTTGTTGTATCTGTAATGGCTTCTCTGGTCTTTTTATAGCCCCCATACTGCCACGCCAACCATCCGTCAAACCTCTAACACTTCCGTCATCCACAACCTACCGTACTTCAATGAGGTCATTCCCGATTCTACCCCCTTTCCACAGGCTACATCCGATAGCCGCAAATACCCAGCGGCTAACTCTTGCTTCCGGGTAAAGAGAGGCAAGGAGGGTATATATACCTCTTCTCGCGACGTTCAAGCAAACCCAAGAACATGCATAAGAAGTTACGATCGGTAGGTTGCGCATGTGGGAAGAGATCGGAATAAAGTTGTTATGAGAGAGCTTTGGTGTGAGCTGAGTTTCGTGAGATTTTCTGGGTGGGAAGGAGGTGGTGACAGAGTTGTTAGATGGTGATGAGTAACTTACTTGGAGATGAGAATTATCATCGCTACGAGTGACTTTTTGCTAACCCCTGACCTCACCGTGTTGGATCATACGATTTCACCCAAACCCACCAGTGCTTCGAAGAAGGCAAACTATTCTTTCGGCTGACTATAGCACCAAAGCATACCACGCGCTATGGCGAGGTCTTCTGCCCAATGTTGCTCCTTGCTTTTCAAATCCCTCAGAGATGATAACTTTTATACCTTCTCGTCCAGCGAAAATGCCAAAAGCAGCAAGTCGGTGGCTTCAGCCTCGTGACTTCATCAACCGAGTTGATATCGTTATCTTCATTCGTTGGCCGCTTTTTGCCGTGAGTGGTTTTGTGTCCCTTGAATAATCACGTCATGATTCTTCTTGGGAAATAGGGATAAATATCTCTTCCTCTCTCTGTTTCGAAAAATATTAGGAAGCTGGACTGAAGTTTCAAGGCTCCACTGTCAATCTAAATTCCACAACGGTCCTCGGTCGACTGATCTGACGACAACTTTCGAAAGGCGTTATCTCCCATTAGCTCGAGACCCAGTGTCTTCATCCGTGAGGCATAGATATCCACTACCTCCGGAAAAAGTTGGAGAAATGTGAGAAGAACTGTCGAAAGTCCTTCACATGGCTGGGAAGAAAATTGAAAATAAACTTCACCTCAGTTCTCCATTAAATCTCCAAGTCAGCGGAGACCGGCTTCCTATTGTGCCTCAAGGAGTTCTCCGGGTAATAAATCGACGGAAGGCTGATGATGGTGTGCTTCAGCGGCATTCGTGAGGATGAGCCTCTTATCTTCCTCCTGAACTCTGAAAGGAATTGCGGAAAAAGAGTCAATGCCCTGTCAGAGCTGATTGTGCCACATCATAGACTCAAGACCAAGGCCAACACTATGTTTGCTGACGGTGAGGTACGGGTGGCGGCGCCACACGTGTGCGCAGCGATCTGGAGTTGTTGCTATTGCTGTCATTAGTCTCTCAAGGCTCATGCCCCTCTCTTTATAGCATCTTCATCCTAAGAGGCACAGGGATTGCAATTACACATTAAGCGTCGGTTAGCGATCTTAACCGTGCCTCACTATCCGCCAGAAGTCATAGAAAGAATCCCGAGCTGGAAGGCACAAGAGGACATACCAGCAAGCAAGCCGAAAAACCGAACATCCATGATGGAAGGGTCTTGTGGGGTCAAGGTACAAAAGTTTCTTTCTTATCTGTTATTCTCGGAAAGGTTCACGGGCAATGCAAAGCCCAATTTCGGCCCGGAACTCACCTACAAATGGAAGACCCGTGGACCAATACACTGGTTCCCAGTAGAACGCCATCTGTGCGGAGTCCACGATGAATATATCCCCGACGTCGACGAAGGACGCTTCGGCAACACGTCAAACAAATACTTGGAGTTCTTCCACAAGTACCGCATGTACCATGGCCCACCATCGGCAGCACCAGAAAACTGTGTCTTCCTGTCCGAAGCAACGGCAATGATGATGGGAAACACCAGATCCTGTATGAAGTAGTGACATGGATCTACGTGTATACACGGAAATGACACGGAGTTAAGGATAATAGGCCGAATAGGGGAGATTACACTCATTTTACGTATCTCTGGGATCTCTATATATACTGAGGTAGATTGGACCATTGTACTTACTCTTCATGCATTCAATTCCTCACATTCTTTGAGATCTCCATTTCCATCATCCAGATCCTCACTGCACAACCCGGCAGAATTGTCCGCACGTTACCCCGGTACATGGACAATAAAAGGCCAACGAGTCGCCGCCGCACGAGCAATGGGACCTGGAGCAAAATGCAGCGGCTTGGAAACTTCTTGAGGGTCACGAGTAAGTTGATGCTGAATTCCTTCATCAACTAATGAAGCAACAAATCATCACCACCTATTCCCAAGCTCTTAACGAACATTTCCGTTCATTTTTTAACGTCCACCTCAGCCATGAGTGCATGAGTGTATATGAGCCAACAAGTTTCTCAAAGAGAGACATGGCAGCATTTCATATTGATTTTGTGGGCTGTGTGATGACTTTTCAAATGTCATGCAGTCTCTCTTTATAAAAAGCCTCCCTAAGAGCTCACGGTTAACGTCGGCGCTGTGGGACTGCGTGTAGGGGAATCAACGGAAATTTCGGGGCAAACAACAACAAGGTATCAATGTTTCTTTCCCCACCAACCTTTAATGACTTTTCTTTCCGCAATAGAGGACCCGGTTAAATCCTTCAAAAAATTCGCTCGTCGAACATTCACCCCCTCTTATTACTCTCCTCCTTCGTGAACAAATGCAGCAACTTCTGCGCCACATGTCCACCAAGCGCTTCCAAATTCCCCATACTCAACATCTCCAACACCGAGATAGCAAATTGAAACGCCTCCTTCCCCCAAGTACGCAACTCAATAGCAACCAAAGAATCGAGTCCCAGATCCTTGTCGTCTTTGAGAAGAAGGGTGAAGAGTCGCTTCCCAATTTCCTTAGCAAAGTAGCTTGACGCCTCTGGATTTTTGAGAATTCCAGGGTCAGCACAAGGTAAATTTTCAGCTGGTCCGAAGCGGAAGTGAGGGTCCCACTAGAGCCCGTATTGTTATGGAAGATTGCCATGCGGCGAAAAACCCCTCACAGTCTCAACAGGGGGAAGCAATTCCCATGATAATGCATGTCTGGAAAGCAAGGCCCCAAGACCAGAGGAAATAACAGAGAGAGCCACTGCTACAGGCGCCGCAGGGCTTTTGGATAGAGTCTCGCAGAGCTCCTGAAGATCGTAAGACAACGTCTATTCAACGCAAGGTACATCGTCGTAGGAAGCGGCTTGCCTTTTGATCAATTGCGCGTACTTGTTGAGATGAGACTTCTGAGGGCTGACGTTGGCAAGATGTTTTTGTAAAAGGAGGATGACAAGCTTTCCAATTTTTTCCAAAGCCGGAGCATACTGTTCTAAATAGGCGTGAGCTTTGAACAGACTTTCAATATTAGCGGGATCGAGATCGGGCGCCCGTGTAAGACGCGATGCGGCATGAGGGTCAATAGCCCCCAAGGATACGTCAGAAATATTCGCAGGTGTCATCTTGAAGCCAGCAAGCTCAAGAACTATGACTTCTTTGACTCGACCTGTGCCCTTCCCGACTCTCGATGATGTAGACCCATTACCCATTTCTGTCATTGTGACGTTCATAACGAAGTCTTCAATTGTGCAGGAAATGAAAAGCTCCTCGCAGAATACTGGAAGGAAGTTCTTGTGCTTCTGTGTGAGGCCTTTCGAGGACGCAACGGACAATAGCTGGATAGCACTATCGAGAACTGCTGGATGAATGTGATAATCGGAATCAAGATGCTTGTTGGCGGATACAATCCCCTGCGCTTCTTGGGTTGTTGTGCAAGCGGTGATTCCATCAACGTTGATGAAACCGTGACCCAAATAAAGGCCCTCACTTCGCACGCCATCAAACCAGCTCTTCTATGCAACATTTCGGGGAAAGCTTGGAGACATAGCCTAGTCAGACAAAACTGTAGACTCGGCCTTGACTTCTCCACTACAATGTTTGGTCCACTGATTGCCGTTGTAAGCTAAAATCGTGAACTCATACCAGCTGATATCTTCAGAAAATGTCAAGCGGAGCGGTCGAAACGTGGTGATAATTTCAGTTGGCTTGTCTTCCGAGAGCAATAAAGCAGTGCTGACTGAAACCTGTCGCATACGAATGCCGGCATTCATCTTGGTGGTCTGACGAGCGCCCTCGCCAGCCATGGCAATATCACCATAACCAAGAACTCGGTTCTCTCTTTATCTAGAGACTGTGCACGTCAGGTCGTAGTAGATACCTCATACCTCAAAGGTCTCAGTCAATCGCTCAACCAGGTATTCCATAATCCTTTGTAGGACGGGCTAATAGGTGCTGATCGCTGCCAACGGTCTAGCAAAGTAATAATACCGAAAGATACTCCTATCTCCTTTGTTCCCCTTTCCAGCCCATTGGTATCTGGACCTATGTTATTGCCATCGCCACTAGATGAGAGTGTCGATGATTAGCAAAGTATAGCCCGACTCGTTCCGGCGCGCCGAATCGAAGAACCCCAGAGTGTATAGATGTACTTGCATGACTAGGCACTGACGACGATAACTGGTCGTATTTTGATGGAGGTGAGAGGAGGGAAAGACTGCTAAGGTTTTCGGTACAACGTGGTATTTCTTACTAGCCTAAGGTGGAATTTTAAACTCTTCATACAAGGCTTGAAATGAGTCTGCACAGCTTGGGAGGATCGACCGTGGACAGTATTTCGGTTTCCGAAGATGGTTTACGAGTGAGAGATTCAGCGACAAGCGACCTCAAGATTGAGGGTTGAACTAGAGTTGCTGACAAATACTTATCCAAAAATAGTTACATCTCACGTGAATTACGGATTTACGATTTAATCAATTTTCATGAAAGCTTTTCGGTCATCAATCTCCTATCAAGACTATTACATCGTCCTCATCGTATCTCTGTGGCATGAAACCTCACTCACTTCCACTCGCAAGTTTTCTCCCACTCGTGGACCTGCACCTCTGAGTTGCGACTGAGAGGATCCAGCAACGAGATCAGACACAGCCTTTTGCCGTAGCAGTCTCTGGTCTGATTGATCCTCGTTTATCTTATGGTGAGAGCTTCGGTGGATGAATAAAGGCCTCCATGACTGGCGGTTCTGGTCTGGGGGTAACCAAAAACGTCAAATCGGCAACGATTATTACAAACTTAGCTGCTGTATGTTTGCAAATACACGGCCATTCCTCCGACCTCGCATCGAGATCCATCGAAGCGAGCGGCGAGGATGATATGTTGTGGATTGGCTGGTCGGTCTGTCGATAAGTACAACCGACATGCCATACATGTTTTCGACGTCGGCTTTCAAATGCATACTTATTCTGTAATGATAAGTGAACACAGATTCTGATTAGGTAATGTCATATCCATCACAATGCTATGCCATCCACAACCATCTCATCACGCCATGGTATTTAGATTTAATATGTCTTCGCCTTCGCCTCCTCAGCAGCACCCTTAGCCTTCCCAGACAACTCATTAGCCTTTCCCTTCGCCTCGCCAGTCAATTCTGAGGCCTTTCCCTTTGCTGTTCCCATAGCTTCGTTTGCGTTGGCCTTGACTTCTGAGGCATCCGTTCCGACGGTATCTTTGGTCTTTTGTGCGACGTTCTCTGCGGTGGTGGATTAGTTTGGAGATATACTTGGGGGATATTGGACGGGAACTTACCACCAGTCTCAATGGCACCGACAAGAGTATCCGAAACAACACGATCGACCTTCTTTATCGCGTCCTTTCCGGCATCGACAGCGCTCTTCTGGAAGCGAGGGGTTGTGCTGAAGCAGCGGGTTTGACGGAGGATGGCTGAGCGGTACATTGTGATTTTGAGGTGTGTGGTGGTTTTGAAGGTATGGGTAGATGGGATTGAGCTTTGGTTGATGAGGATTGAGATTATCAGAGTGTGTGTAGAGAAGGGATTGGTTTGAGGCGTTGCAAGCTTTTGTCTGTAGCTGTGGTGGAGCTCACGATGCTATGATGCGTTATGACGTATTTCGCCATTGTCGAAAACCATGCGAAAACAAACTCTTTCAGGAAAAATATACTCGATTCCAGATCAATTGCGATAAACTCCTGGCCGGTTACTGTTGGGGGCCCGTTATTTTGATAGGATATCTCGGGCTTCATTTATCTTCAAAGATGGAAGGGCGATCGCCTTTTACTCCAGACGAGCTAGATACAAGACTAATAAACACCCTTCAAAGACATAAAAACAGCTTCAATTCCTCTTCACAGCAGCACTGAAGAGCTAACATCACCACATTTCATCTTCACTCCGTTCTCCAAAAACACGACTCAATATTACTCCTACAAACCTCAAGATATCCCTCAAATACCCAACCGCCCAAATTATTTATCAAATCATTGAATTCCCACCATTTCCTCCACAAGCCAATACTTAGTTCCGAAATCTAATAAAAGTTATCTTCATTGTCAAACTTCAGTATCCCGTTTTTGAACTGTCTCGATTCTTACTACCGAGTGCCTAACTCTATTCAGCCTTGCCAAGGCCCCACCAACTACCAAGCGGACAGCACGACAGATCGAAAGCTTCTACAGGTTTCTAATCTCCTCCTACGAAAAAACGTACTCGTGATAAGGTTCGTTTTGTTTCGTGAAATAGTCGAGACGGTAGTTGAAGGATATGTCTTTGCAGAGAAAAATGATTTTTCTGGGGGTATATGTAGTAATTGTTATTGTTGATAGGTCTTAGACCTAGGTCGTTATTATCGTTATAAGGAAATGTACACGTGTAGAATAGTCTCTCTGTATTGTCTTGTATATGTATCTACATGTTGTGCGAACACAGTGGAAGTCAGAGACTTCAGATCCCTGCTCTGCCAAGCCATCCACAGGAATCCACAGTTATGGCGAAAGTGGTGATGATGAATTTTCTCATCATGATAAATAGTATCAGTACGATAGGCGAGATTCCATCATTGCCCAGGGAGGTATCGACAAGTCGATAATAGATGTCATGGATGTGGAACTTATGAGATAAAGGCGTAGATTTACCTTTCAATCATTCCGGCACGCCACTCTCGACCTACCTTTAGTTCTAGCCATTTTGGTCATCTGTGGTAAATGAACTCTCTGCAAACGTAGAGTTTCAAATACCAAACCAGGACACGCGAAAAGCCGGCTGCATCCGAAAAGAGGAATAAGAATCCATGTATATTCTTTTGGTAGTGTTGTAATCTGACAATCACTTCACTGTCGAATTATCTATCATCCGCGCGCTTTGGTATCTCGAAACATAAACAAACAACCCATTCTATGCGATAATCCTACAAAACCGAGGCGCAAACCGTAAAGCAAAATTCTGTGGTCAAAGAAACAGATTTAGTGACCACCAAGTTGACCTTTGGGGATTGGCTTGATCCAGGAAACGGCAACGTTCATGGCGATGGTAATGATACCGATGATCCAGAATACTTTGGGGAAGTTGCTGGCACCAGTCTTGGTGGTTGTGAAGCGGAAGATGATGGCGAAGATCTAGGGTAGCCATTAGTAACTTGATCGGTTGAAAGGAAGAGATGTAAAAAGAGACTTACAATACCACCCAGGTTACCACAGGCACCAGTGAACCCAGAAACGACACCATTGGCGTATGGGTGAACGTGAGGCACGTAGGCAAAGTTCAACCCGTTGCCACCCTCGAGGAAGAAAGCCATACCGGCGATGAGACCAAACATGGTGCTTTGATCGCGCGAATCAACCTTTCCGATGATGATGAGGAAAATACCGGTGATAACACCGTATGTGTGTAGCAAGACACGCTTAGCCCACACGCTCTTAGTCCTCTTGTAAACAACATCGGCCAGAATACCACCTAGGGGTCGGAAGACAACGTTTAACAAGCCGAACATGGCTGCCCAGTTGCCGCGGTCTTGGAGACTCAAACGGGGGAAGTTTCGTGTGTAGTAATTTCCGAGGATACTGTTGATGGCTAATTCAGCACCAAAAGAGCAGAAGTAGTGGGCGCCGGTGACCATGGTTTGGGGAGAGAATATGACCTTGAACATTTCCCTAAAGGTTGGCTTTTGGACGACTTCACCCTTGGCGGCCTCAATCATTTGCTCGGCACCGATGTGGGCCTCGTGGTCGGTGTAGTGCTTGTCTTCATCGCTGATTGGCTTCTTCTCCATGCTAGACGAATCAGAATCACGAGTAGCGCTGATCTCGCCTGGAACAGCAACAACACCTCCGTTGACGTTGTGCTCTTGAAGGGCTCGGTCGGCGGCAGCTTGGCGGTCGGCCCATTTGCCAGTCGGGCTGTCGTCGCAGAGAAGGACAAGAGCAGTTGCGGTGGCGACAATCAAAATGCCAGGAACAACAAAGGCAACGCGCCACGCAACGTGTGGTGTAAGACCATTGTTGCTGACAAGAGAGTTGAAAACAGCGGGCATGACGAAGTAAGTGATTCCTGCATCATCGTTAGCCTTGAAAATCCGCAAATTTGGGTGTAGAATGCTTACCACCACCGGCGTTACCAAGACCACCAGTTAAGGAGTTGGCAGTGCCGACAACGTTCTTGTCGAAGAAACCCGTAGACCAAACCTGGCAAGGCACGAAACTCCCACCCAGAATACCAATGAAGAATCGTAGAGCCATAATACCAGATGCGTTATGGACCGTACCAGCAAGGAATGTTGGGATTGCACCAGCAAACAAACACCCAGCGAATGTGTATCTTGGACCGATGAGATCGCACATGGGTCCAGCAACGAGTCGAATGAGCAGTCTTTGAACTCATGTTAGACCATTGAAAATATTCGCTTGGAGTAGACAAACTTACGTAGCAACGAGAGAGATGATGTTGGAGTTTGCGATTTGATATTGCTTCAACTTCAAGTCCTTTGCAATGACGTCCGACAAGAGTGGTGGAAAGGCATACCACGACCAGAAGGCAATCATGAAACCAAACCATGAGAAAAAGAATACTCTTCCGTACATGTTGAACGGGTTAAGCATTGGAATGGACCGGGCCTTCTTGTTGACCGGGTTCACCTGGGGCGCCTTCCATAGTGATGCTGGGGAAAACATGTTGTGAGTGTGATGGAAAAAATCTGGGGTAGAGATGCCAAAGAAGAGGACAGCTCAGACGCGCTCGCTGCTGGAAGGCCTGTTACAGGTGAGGCGTCAGGAGATGATGGATGGGTGAAGCTTGGAATTGATGGTGCTCAGCGGGGCCGTAGTGGTGTTATATATCTATCTCACATCCAACAAGATAGAACAGATATGGTCCAGGCCAAGGTGTAGACTACTACATCTCCGGCGGTTGACCAAAGCTATTTCTCAGACGCACGAGGCAAGTCCGCGCAAGTAGTCAAGTCGATCGATGGCGGGGATCTATCATTAGCACCCCTGGGTTCTGGACGCAGTCGGCGGCATTCTCGTCGAATAGGGAGCGCTCCAGAGTTCAATTGAAGGCGCTTGGCCCATTGCTTACACTGGAGCGGGAAATGCTTCTCTCGTTGAACGGTTGGAGTGCTGAACATTGCATCTCCTTTCAACGAGGCTTTCATCAAGGCAAACATGAAGGGAGAAGCATCTGGCAATCCATGTGTCCCTCCCCAGCCGTGCCCTTGGGATAAGCGACTAGACCTGTAAGACATCATTGCACAGCGTGAAGCGTAAGATGGGAAAGAAGCCTCGAAATAGGTGTCTCATTTGTGGCCAGGGGGGATCGGGACAATTGGTTCATGGCTTCAACGGGACAGAGATTTGCAATTGCTTATCGAAAGCTTACACCTTATTCGTTCACGCTCCTGTCCTTGGCTCGGAATGCTTATCTTTGACACCTTACCCGCCTCCAAGGCATCGAGTTGTGTGAATGCGTCGTACAACTCTCCCTGTACCTCCTACTGTGTATATGAGCTTCTGCTCTTTCTCCGCGGTTTGGTCGGGCTGGGATGGCATTGATGGTGGGCCCTTGACTTTCCGATGCGCTGGACTTCGGGATCAAATGTGGGAACACACCATCTCCATTCTCGACATCCCTTATCTCGTCGAAGAGCAGCCGTCCCCGTCGATCCACGAAGGTCGTCGGATCTCCCGATCCCGCAATCATCTAGTCGCTGTCAACTTCAGTTCGAGCTTGTCGTCGGTGCAGGTTTTGGCGGGCGGCGACGTAGAGGGCTGAGAGGGTCTTTCATCGACATGTTGTTGAGGTTCGGACGTCTTGAACAATCCCACGTCCCACTCTACTTCGCTAGCTCTCCCGAAGCTTATCTTTGGACTTCCATCCAATGAGAGTCATCTATCGTTTCTCCGGTAAATTCTCGCGAGCGATGGAGGAGCTGGGCAAGCCACATCCACGGTCCATGTAGAACTACGAGATTACGCACCAAGCCACTTCCCCATACCCAAGGCAAGCACTGCTGAAGGCGTACAGAAGCATTCTTGGCCTTTCATGTGGCATCACAGTCGAGGCTTCGGATTGGAATTGCATCTCGATGGCGTTTTAGCTACAGTGGTGCATTTCTGCGCACCATCAGACCTGGAATCGGGGTCAAAGAACCATGCAAGTAGATCCTCGAATTCACTGATATTAAAAGATGGGTGGTAGTAGGAATACGAGAGGCAGATGGAGTCAGCCATAAGGAGTGAACAGACTCAATACCACTTGGGCTCAGCGTGTGGGTACGTCAGTCGTGTGTGCCATGTAAGATGACCTCAATCCTTCAAAAGCTGAATTTCGGAAATGCATTGTGTTGACTGGGGAGTAGGAGTAGTGGTCGTGTGGATGCGAAAGTCTCGCCCCCAGAGGTGTCCCCTTGTGTGGGACGGATCGAGGAAACACCCCCAGAGCGCCTCCCACGAGAGGTATAAAAATACAAGGTTCCAGATCTCCATGCAGCGGGTCTTGCCGTGGACTTGTGCAACCTGGTGTTGCTCGAACAAAGAATGCCCTGCATCTCCGCTGTCTGGAAGAACTGTGCAAGGAGATAGTCTCATGCAACGATTTCACGCGAGGCTTCAAACCAACACTCTGAGGTACGTCTGTTGCCAAACGTTAGTAGGCCTGTCGCCTCACCTTCTCCAACTCAGGAGGATGTCCAAAAAATCGCTCGTGCCAGAATTCGTTGAGTGAGTCAATTTTTTTCAGCGACCTCCATCACCAGGATGGAATGCCCACGTTTTTCTCATCTTACTTGACTCTCAAGACTCCAGTGCAGTTACCGATTCCATAACAGCTCCATCACAGCACATGCTCCAAGACAATCGCCTTTCCTTGTGTTTTAAATCCGAATACCAGGTAACTCGAAATCCCCAGCATTCGGTCACTCGCCCAATAATCTAGCATAATTTCCTCCAATCCTCATAAACTAACTCGGATCAGGTAGACCGCTGTAGGCGAATTGAGTGTGGTAATATAGCTCGGATTACTATCAACCTCCGCCGCTCAGCTATTGCATACTTTAGTTGCCGGCATATTAGTTGTTAGTGCCACGCTAATGCAGTAATCTGAGGGCTCAATTTATCGGTAATTCTACTTAGATCTAGTGTTTTATTACAATTATTACTACTTTGTATACCCTCCTTCCGCCTTAATCACGGCCCGGTATCTCTAAGGTATAGTTTTAAGTAGTTCTATTAGTTTCCTTTACAGAATAGCTTCCTAGGCCTCTTTTACTACCTCTCTTAGGCTATTATAGGTAAAAGCCTTCGGCTTTGACTATATAGGAGATTTAGCGGATAGAGATATCAATAGGAGGTTCCTTCTAGAGGTAATAGTTTTGAATTTGGTGGTACTAGAAGCCTATATTATAGAGGGTAATAATACTAAGCCTAAGATCTCGAGATACTCTTAACGGCAGCGATAGGAGGCTATAGAACTACTACTTTCTTAAGATATAATAGGTAAGAGATATATAGAGAGAGATATAAAGAAAAAGGGAGAGCGTAAGAAACAGGAAACTATATTATAAGGTAATCTAAAGCCTAAGATAGATTAATTAAGGATTAATATATTAACTATAGACTAACAACTAATATACTAGCAACTAGAGTAATAGCACGGTAAGGGATCTATAATTAGTTCCTAAGGTAGAAGATAAGTAAAGGGGGAAACGAGTATTAGAAGATCTAGAGTTATATAATAAGGGGGGAGCTACTATAGTCTAGTTAAATACTAAGTATATAATTATATATCTATTCTTAAGGAGTCGAGTATATTACTTAGTTAAGCTCCTAGATTTATTCTATTTAGTATTTCCTAATCTTATTCCTGTTCTAAATCCCTGTCTATTATACGTAACCTTTATCCCTCTAATGTCCCCTTCCTAGCTAACTAATATATCGTCTTATAACGTATTAAGTGCTTATCCTAAGTCTAATTATTATTTAAATCTATACCTATTTGGATAATAGCAAACATAATACGTAGTATTT
>JEMP01000083.1:57385-124019 GCA_000738655.1 Venturia pyrina ICMP 11032 | reverse complement strand
GTTATTATTAAGCCGCTAGTAGTAGCTAGATCTCGTTAAATATATTAATAGTCTCTCTACTAGGGGATTACTACCGACTAATATAATAGTAAACAACTTTACGTAAGAGATCTCCGGTAGAAAGCCTAGGAAAAACTAGTATACTAGCTTTATAAAAGTATACTTAAAAACCCTTAAGTTAGACTACCTTTAGGGGCTTAATAATAGTAGAAAAAAGGCTAATTCTGCTATTATATATAAGCGCTACTTCGATAAAGTAAGTAGCTCCTATAATATAAGTAATTATACTAACTTTAGAGTCAGTTAGGTCTCAAAAAAACGGAATACGAGATCAAACCGTGTAATAAGTATAATATAGATAAAAAGGGCTTCTTAATTAGCGTTATACAAGAGAGAAAGAGGGTTTTTAATAAGGTAATAAGGGAGCAGGGACTGCTACTAGGAGTAAGGTAGGATAGTAATCGAGAATAGGTAACTATAATTAGCTATATTTATATAATTAGCGAATATTATATATCGACAGCTATAGCAGCTATATTAATATATAATTTATCGATTACTATATTCTATACTGTATAATCCTCGTTAATTACCCTCCGTATTCTACGTATAGATTATCTTTATCGGAGAGTAGCTAGACTAACGATAACCTTAGATATTCCTAGCTTACTACTATATTCGATCAATATACTAAGGTAAAAGCCCGTAATGTACGTAATTAGCGAATATTATATATCGACAGCTATAGCAGCTATATTAATATATAATTTATCGATTACTATATTCTATACCGTATAATCCTCGTTAATTACCCTCCGTATTCTACGTATAGATTATAGCTACTCGACGTCGGCTACTTCGGACCCCTAGTATTATATTACTTAACTTTTTTAGCCGAGTGGATATAGAAGATATAAGGCATATTAGCGATAAGTAAGCGCGAGTTCTTTTACCTATTTTACTATATATTTACTAAGGTAATAACTAAAAAGAATATCCTTAGTACTTTTAAGAAGACTAGTATCTATCTATTTAATCCGGCTAAAGTTTTAAGTAAGATTATACTTAATCTTAAGGATATTCTACTATTATAGCGCCCTAGTAGTATAAAGTCTAACGTTAGTACTCTCTCTTATAAGGATATTATATAGATCCGAGCGCTTTTTAAGGTAGCTTAAAATAATAATAGAATAGTTAGGAAGCTATAGAATACTATAGTTTCTATATAGACCTAAATAGCTATTCTTAAGGTAGAGAATAAGGGGTTAAGGATAGCTATATATACTAAAAAGAGACGCCGCTAAAGGGGTAAACTATTATTTAAGGAGTTAAGAAATAAAGCCGATAGAATAGCTATATTTTTTAGCCCTAAGAAGGTAACTAAAGCTAAGGTAAAAAAGGCCGTAAAAGAAGCTATAGTAGAGGAAGAAGAAGCTAAAAAGGAAGCTAAAAAGGAAGCTAGTAGGCTAAAGAAAGAGTAAGATACTTTAATAGTTAAGTAGAGAAGAAGTAATCGAGAAAGGATTAAAATATTACGTAAAAAAGTAAAGATTAAGAGATAATAAAAGGTTAAGTAGGATAGGGAGGACTACTAGGCTATAAAGTAACTCTAAAAGGAAGCTAAATATATAAGAATCTAAGAGAGAGAGTAAAAGAAGCTTACTAAAAGCGGAAGTAAGAAGAAAAGCCTTATAGTAGTCTTAAAAGTAGGTATATACGTAATAGAGCGTATTTTTAGCGATAGTAAACTATTAGTTATTAAAGTACTACTATAGAGGGTTCTACGTTATAAAAAATAGTAGAGATTATAGAGCGTAGCTAGTTAAATCAAAATACCAATTATTTAGTAAATATAGTAATTATAGAGAGTATAATAACTCGATTAGGTTGTAGGTAATACGGTGGTGATACGGGCGAGAAGCCGGGCCGAGCGTTGCGCAGGGGCCACTTCTAGAAATGAAGCCTACAGGGCGAACTTGGACGAATAGATATTGGCCAAAGACTCGAAGGCTTCTTTAAACACCCTCCTTTTCCACCTCAAGGCTGCTGCTCTCGAATCCTGCAAGCAGAACAATTCCACTCGAGTTCGTTGACGATTTCAGGGTCACTGCATCACAGGTCAGCCACGCAGAGCCCCTTGTCGCAATCCGTTTCGTAAAGTAACACGAAGCCTTGACTTGGCAGAGCGTCGAGATACCTCCCACAGTCTTCCGTCGGGCAGGGAAGAGTTCTGGCTTCCCCAAATGTATATTCCAACAGATTTCGCAATCTAGGCAGTGAAAAGCTAGCATTCCTTGAGATCGTTCGTGGTCGTCTTGGAAGGACACGACGGGAGTATTGAAATATTCATTCTTCAGATCGAGGCACGAGGGAATGTCGTGCGGCTAAGTATGGCTATATCCCTGCCAAACTCATGCACCCCCATCATTATTACTATATATATTTATAGCAGTACACCCACCTCCATCCTCGTTACTAGATATGTTTATAGAAATGTAGCAGTTACTACTACTATAGTAGATATAGTAGACTCGCTCCTCACCCCTTCAGCTTCTTTCAATCTCATCGACATCTTTTGAGACTCCATTTCCATACATCTACAGTCCCGGCCTCCCGATATCACTTGCATCGCGTTAACCCTCGAATCTATACAACCCATCTCGATCGATCCACCACCACCACTACCACCACCACACGTTTAGGCTACGTTACCACAAAGGAACACCCGACACCACACACATCAAGAGAAGGACTTCACGAGGACCATTTGAGCCAATCGGAAGCCAATCGCTCCCTTCCATCACTATCGATAACATTGTTTCAGCAATCACCCGCAGTCATCCAAGATTCATCATTATGAGGATTGAAATCATTACCACCCTCTTCCTTGCTGGCAGCGCTACTGCCGCTACTGCTGGCATTGCTTCCGGTCCATGGACAGAATGCTTGCTAGACGGGTTCCAGGGCGTCTGCGCCGTTATCGACAGTAAAGGGAGAGCAACCAGGGACACGCAAAAATGCGTTTCCTTTCATAAATGCGAAGTAGCAAGAAACGGATGCACCAGAGACGCTTACTTCGTCCTCGGGGAAAACCAAGCCGGCTGCTCTGGTTAGATCATCTCGACAGACCTGGATACCTTCTTGGGCCTTTGGGAAGATGGAGGGAGAGTGGGAATGTTGGAGGGGTGGATTCGGGCTTTCGATCTGTTGTTGATTATGGAATCTTGTTGCTGTGGGGATCCTACGTACAATATGGGCTGACCAAATACAGTACCTAGGTATCAAGGCATACGGCAATTGCATTCTTAAAGTGAAAGTACTGAGAAGTTGTACTATAGTTGCTGCTATTATTATTGTTGCCTTGTATCCTTACTTTCGTACTAATCTCCTATCTACGGCTAAACTCTAGGCAAAGAGGCTCCACTTAATTATATGTAATAGGGGCTATATATACTCTAGAAATAAGGTTACCAAGAAGTTATATATTTCTATTGAGTCCATCAACATAGGCCCTTTTAATACCCAGACTTTTCTGATTTCTTTTCAAAACCTAGAGTTCGCCGGATCAAGGCCGAGCCTTTCACAACCTCACCTATCTCGCCCTCTCCTTCATCAAATCCCTCAGAATGCCCCCGCGAGAAGAGAGCATCAGCAGTTTAGACATAATCATCAAACTTTATCCGGTCTTTGGAAGCGGCCCCAAGTACCACAGGAAAAGCACGTCTATGTGAATGAGTAGCTGAACATGATTGCTGCATAGACATCGGACCTCGCAAACAAGACATTCTATCTCATACTACAGGAGCGAACAACAGTAATCGTCCCACTTCTCCAAGGAACCGCCCCACGGACACTGCAAACATTGCAATTCAATCCCGATCGAGAACTCTGGGTTGCGGTTCGTGATTATTCTGCAGTCTTTGCAACGGTATTCTGTCAAGGATATTGCCTCTGGTAGAATCTCGCCTTCGAGTAGGCCTGCTTCATTGTAACCTTCTTTAGAAGTCGCCTGCTGGGCTGCAATTGTGAGAGGAGATGGTCTTGCATGGACATATTGCCTGTGCAAACCTAGCTCGGTACAGCAGTGAATAGCTCGTGTAATATCGCGACCAGACTCGCGCGATGATGCTATCGTGGTGGTGAGTTCACCCTCTTTGTCCCATAGCAAATTAGCAATGCTTCCAGGTTTCGGATAGTCCCGAGTATAACGACTTGACGAGCTGGGTCACCTGCACTGTTGCAGCAAAGTTGGGTGCGTGCAGTGGACCAGTAGACACGCATCTGGTTTGGAAGTAATTCAAGGCAAGAGTTTTCAGCGTATTCATTATTGTTCTGAAAGCTGATGACGATTAGCAACTGAGGAAATCGACCGTGCACAGTATTGTCACCCTAATGTTGCTCCCTAGGAGCTGCTGTTGGTTCTTTTCGGGTGCCATGTCAAGCGCCGTGATGTGAGAACTCGGCGAATTGCTTGTTGATGTTGAGAGAAGTTGAGGCAAAGACGTTACCCATACAGTCTAGACTGCTGGTAGGGCAGGGCATTTCAATAGACTCCGGATTGTTCAATAAACTTGACTTGTGTCATTTTTGGATCGAGGGAGAAAACAAGCAGCATACAGGGAATTACAGCATCTCCTCCTCTATGTGTTGGCTTGGTGAGCTGACCGCAATTTCTCATAATCAGCTAACGAGATGGCGGCTGGCTTTTTGTCAGACTGCAACAATCATGCATGATAGCTGATTTTGTATAGCGTCATGATCTTTGTCACTGCCTCGTACAAGCTCACGGACCCGAGCTTTCCGTGACCACGAGTTGGCTTGCTTTAATTTTTTTACAGATTTTCTGGCTGATGCGTTAGACGACTGAAGTTTTCAGCCAATATATCCCGCTTGAAGCCACTGGTTAACGACGTTGTACCCGGCCACTTTCTTGATAGTGGTGACACTGCCACGTCTTGGGATCGTCCTAGCTGTCGATGGCAGTACTTGATATTAAACCAGCACCGCAACAGCGGCAGATGCACTCGTGGAGCGGAGTAATGTCATCGACAGGCATTTTTAACCTTTCTTTCCCTCCGGCAGCACAGCTCGCGCCATGTCTTTTCCAATCTCGCCCATCTCCACAAGAAGTTTTGAGAAAGGACCATCCTCATCCCTCAAGAGTCGTCCCGAATGCTGTACGGCTCCAAGAATGGCAAGTTTTCGAAACTCGTGGCCATGCTCGAATTCTTCGAAGATCCACTTCACGGTCATAGTGAAAGCGTAGTCCTCGAGGTGGTCCAGTTCCGATGCATATTTAGAGAACTTTTGCGAAGCCAAGTCCTGGAGTCCCCATATGCCGTATTTATCTGCAATCGTATAGGTCTTCGCGTGCAAGATGCCGATGTTCGAATGGGACAACTGTTCTCGATTGTAGTCGTCGCAGTACAAGAATTCAAGCATCGCTCTGACGGCATAGAGGTCATCGTCTGCGAGATGAACGACAGCAGTCTGTCCTTCCTAGGCAGAAATTAGCTTCCATTTGAATTCTTGAGAATGGCAAATGACATACTATGAATGCATCCTTCTTGCAGGCATTTTTGAAGAAGAGAGATCGCGTGCACACAATGGCTTTATGGGCGTGGAATGTGTGTCTTAGCAAAGTGATTTGAAGGTCGGAGTACTCCTTGCTCTCGAGAAGTCTGAAGGTGAGCGAGCGAGCAGATCGTTCTCTAAACTGCTCGTTTGGGAAACTTACTTTGGAATGGTATCATGCAGCTTTGCCGTACTGGTGGCGAGGGTACTTGTTGGAGGCTGATATCGGTCAACACCGAACACTGAACGGATGTCGTTGTCTAGAACTTTCTTTCAGGGTCCTATGACATGTTTCTCAGTGTTGTGCTTAGCATACAATCAAACCTTATCGATCTGGTTCCTTTCAGATTTTCACCAACCACCCACTATCACTTCAAGAACGAACGGCTACGAAAGATGGCGGTCGACGGTCCAGCTGCGACTTTGAAGAGAGGAATAGCAAGGTATTCAAGCTTCTTTTGCCCCTAATAAGTTCAGTCGCTGACCACCCAATGTAGTCTTCTAGAAACCGAGGAGTTCTCTGATGTGACCATCACTTGCAAAGGGAAAGACTTCAAAGCGCACAAGAATGTGATCTGCACTCAGTCTAAGTTCTTCTACAATGCCTGTAAAAAGAAAAGCTTCAAGGTTCGTATAATACCTGCAGGCAATGAGCTGAATTGACAAATGTGAAGGAATCTCAAACTGGAGTCATCGACCTCTCACACGATGATCCACTAGCCGTTGAAGCCATGTACCGTTACTTCTACGAATCCGACTACGCGATTCTCGCCAACGATAATCCGGAGGCTCTCCTTCTTCACGTACGCGTTTATTGCCTGGCTCACAAATACGACATCAAGACCTTGAAAGCCCTAGCAGCGAATCAGTTCCAAAATACAGCTCAAGCTGACTTCAACTCAACCTTATTCCCGACATTCTCTAGAGTCGTCAGAGAGATCTACGAGAAAACACAAGAAAGCGACAACAGGCTCCGCAATTTGGCTGTCATGACAACAATCGACAATTGCGATGATTTGTTGAAGGAAGCTGATGGGGAATTTGGGGGTATGATGGTTGAATTTGGGGAATTTGGGAGAGATCTTGCTGTCGCTCTTATGCCTTCCAAACGTCGAGAATTTGGGGAATTTGGGAGAGATCTTGATGTCGCTCTTATGCCTTCCAAACGTCGAGGACGATTCCAAGCGATAAAATGAGAGAGGTTTCTGTCCTGTGATGGGTGCACCATGGTTTGGAAGGTCGATTTTGATGGTGCAACAGATCGTTTCAAAACATTCGCACCATGTCCAGGCTGTAGGCTGCCACTCAGGACAGTACCAAAGCCGAGGATTTCAACACCACTCTACAAGTATCCTGCTCGACATGTCGGAAGGTTATCCACAGTAGCTCCAAATTGATTTCAGGCCTCAGCTTGGCCTTTCCCTGGTACATGCTCAGTGGCGAACACATCTTCCACATGCAGTACGACGGGCTCACAGCGTCTTGCTAAGGAACATAGATATGTCGAAAGAGTCACAGTAGATAGACTCGACCAGTACATCGTCAGTCGAGTAACAAAACTAGACAAATGAAGCCACCATAGCAAAACATGTGCCACGTGAGATTTAAGAAGGCATAATTGTCAGAAATGCCCGAGGCGCTCCAGCAAATAAATGACAGTGCTGAGACAAAAACGAGTGTTGTCGTTACCAGTCTAGAACATTCTGTATGAGACGGTCAGCAGTGTTCAACATTCGCAGTCAGTAATAAAAGTCGCCAGTCCTCTCTCCGTTCACCAACGACTATCACACTTTCAAACTCAGCGGGGGTTTCAAACAAGATGGCAACCGACAACCAAGGCGCGACCTTGAAGAAAGGTGTTGCAAGGTAAGCAGCCACACTCCACAAGATCCAAGCTCTTTGCCGTTCGCTTGTCTAACTGTTAAGCAGTCTTCTAGACTCCAACGAGTTCTCCGACATGACCATCACCGTGAAAGACAACAAAGTGTTCAAAGTCCACAAGAACATCATCTCTTCGCAATCAAAGTTCTTTTACAATGCTTGCACCAAAGACTTCAAGGTAATTTAATCGAGCACTACTTTGCGGTCGTGAGTAATACTAACACTATACAAAGGAAAAGAAGGAAGCAAACATCGATCTCTCCGAGCAAGATCCTGAAGCCGTCGAGGCTCTCTTGGAGTACCTCTACAAATGCGATTACACCCGACTCACCAAGGACAATGTCAACGCCCTCGTTCTCCATGTTCACATCTATCAGCTCGCCGATATGTACGACATTGCTGAGCTAAAGACCGTTGCTGCTGGACTGTTCAAGGAAGCCGCTGAGAAGGACTGGGAGCTCCCGGCTTTTCCACTCGCGGTTCAGGAGATCTACATCAACCCAGAAGACGATGCAAAGACACTTCGTAAACTTGTCGTTAATCAAGCCAATGAGCATCTCGAGACCTTGCTCAAAGACGATGACGGCGAGTTCGCGCAAGTGATGACAGCGTTCGGCGAGTTCGGAAAGGATTTATGCAGAACTTCATTCCAAGGATCAACCTCGAATCTAAATTTGGCGCACTTTCACTGCGAGAACAGCTGTCAATCGAATTGGAGAATAGATCAACGCAAATCATCCCAAGCATTTGCAATGAACCCTAGATGTCCTGGTGACAATTGTGTCATGGTCAAAAAAGACGGCAGGGATGGGTGGACTTATTATCAAAATAAGTGCCAATCTTGTAACATAGTCATAGGCTATGCAGACGACTCCAGGAGCTCCAACACCTGGTATTGTCCCGGCTGCGATCAGCGGACAAGCTTCAGGAGGACCTAAGACTCGGCGATGATTTCATGTCATATCCCGGTGGACAGTATGACACAACGAGCGCGGATGGTTCGCAGATAGGCTTCCCGTAATTTCATCTTGTTGGGGATTGGGGGTTCTATACCGGTCGAATTAGTGTCTAGGTATTAGTTCGGGTGGTAGCAAGTCTGCCTTTGAATGAAATAGCGATTGGGCAAGATGCTTCTCGAGCACTGAGTTGAGTTCTATGCTAGTGGAATGGCGAGACTTCTTCCCGTCGTGATGAAATTCTTGAGATCGTATTGAAGTCACGGTCGGTCTTTGATCTCATGATGGGCACACCATTTATGAAATACTGAGGCGCAAGGCAGCCCGCCGCTCCAAATTAATATGCGAGAATATTAGCTTCAGTGGGTTCGAAAGTCTTGGGCTGTCAACTTACAAGTAGGTTGCTCAAATAATTAGTGTTTTGCCCATCCTTCGATCTGAGCACGTGGTAGAATAGAATCGTAGACTGTTAGTCACCCTGCCTTTTCAAACATAGACAATATCGAAACCATCGCAGAGTTCGGTTCAGGAAACATATCCTCATTTGTGGAGACTGACCCGGATGTGTTGTTGGTATCCTGAATTTCGCTAACGACGAGCTATAAAAGCTGTTTGCTCTTTGCTTCTCGATCTAACAACAACACCAACAACATCTCTGGTCTCTCGTCACCGAAGACGATATGAGTGAACTTACATCAATGGAAGGCATAGCAGAGTAAGCACCATTTCCGTTTTGCTCACTCCAACAACGACTAACACCTCCATGTAGTCTCCTAGATTCGGGGGAGTACTCCGATATGAGCGTTACCTGCAAGAAGAAGGTGTTCAAAGTCCACAAAGCGATTATCTGCACTCGATCCAGTTTCTTCCGCAACGCGATGAAGAACGGTACATTCAAGGTCAGTGATATTGCGAGTGTAGAAAATCTCGTTCAACGCTATTGCTGTGAACTCCCGAAGACCGATAGGGCATTGGTTTGTGAAGACCTTGTGGCGCCTTCACCTCGCTTCCTCAACGCGTCCAGATGACTGACCTTAAGACAGGAATCCGAGACCGGAAACATCGACCTCTCGGACGACGACCCTCTTGCCGTTGAAGCAGTCCTGCGCTTCGTGTACCAGGGCAGCTACTCCTCGTTAGCAAAAGATAACAAAGATGCGATAATCCTACATACGAAAGTGTACAACCTCGCCGAAATGTACGCCATTAAGAACCTCAAAACCGTTGCCCTCGCCGAATTCGAAAAGCTTGCGAACAAGGACTTCCAGCTACCCGCCCTCCCTCTCGCCATCAAAGAAATCTACGAAAATTCTCCAGCCGATGACAAAACCCTTCGCGACATTGCCATTAGGATTGTCCTTTCTAACTATGATAGTCTTCTCAAGCCGAACGAAGGAGACTTCGAAAGCATCAAGTTAATGGAGCTGGGTGATTTCGGAAGAGATCTCCTCCACGCAAAGCTCACCAGAAGTGACCTGGGAGATTCTGGCAAAGTCGAGGACTTAGTTCAGTTCTTCTGTCCAGGAGACCGCGAAATATGGCGGATTAACATGAGCAAAGCATCCGCAACCTTCAGGGACAGCCCAATTTGTCCTGGTTGTGAGACCAAACTGCATAAAATGCCAAAATTCCTGCTTCTCATGCCCAAATACAAATGTGCAGCCTGTGGCAAGTCTCTTGATAGCACTAGTGTCCATCTCGCTTCGCAGACGGCTCGTAGTTACGTCCCTTGTCCTTCATGCGGCAAAAATGCACACTTTGGCCGCGTTAATTGATTTCTGTCCACCGTCCACAGAAGATTGGCTCTCACTTCATGACAGACAAATGGCAGGCCGATATTGATTCTTTTGGGCAAACAGTCGCCTGGGAGCAATAAATGAGTACGCAGTTTAAAGCACGCACATTTTGAACTTGATGGTTGAAAGGCTTTAGAGGGGCGACTGGGGAACAAACAAGTTGAAAGAAAGGGTATGGATATTGAGAGAAAGATACCAGACATAACAAAAAGAATGCTAAATCTTACCATTCAGGGCAGTCCTAATATCAATTGAGTGGCTCTCCCAATTCAGAATAGACGGAGAAAATACGCACCACCAGCATACAGACTCCAAACCATCGTGCGGTAGCTGATTGGGTGCGTACCAGAAGACATAATCCATCACAAAGCCTGCTAAAATAAGCAACACCTTTTCAGTTCGGAATCAATATCGCCAAATTCCTGGCCACTCCTCCATCTGAAATTGCCAGGAATTCAATAATATTGATCGTCATTCGATAGTCTTCGCCAATCAAAAAGTCTTCGCCCACGATGGAATTTCCATTTCACTAGCGCTGGAATGGTATAGGAATCGCACACTCGAAGAATAACTTTTTAAACAATAACAACAACTCCACTGTTCGGCCAAGGGAAAGCGATCCTAAAGAAAGCGCGATATTACGAGCGGAGACTGTTATATTTCTTAGCGCGGAAAGATGGCAATACTGTGGTCTATCGCCAAATAAACGTCAGTGGAGCCACCCTGTTCAATCCATGTTTTACAGCAAAAACATCCTCACGAATGTCTAGGCGCTAGACATTTATTCAGCGATAGACTTTAGAAGTCGATTGATAGCGGAAGCACTTCGCGCGAAAGATGAGAATGTCTGCCGGAGAAGGCTCGCCATTTTCAATGATATAGCCTTAGTCAATTCACCAAGATACGGCCAGCAGAACCGTCGGACCTCGCGGCCTAGCAAGAAAATTCCGCAACATGTGTCAGAGGAGTGGTGAGGCAGTTGAATGTCCCGAATGCAGCTCTAATCCATGATCTGCACAGATATCGGCCAGCTTGCCTGTCGTCCGTAAGGGTCACAAATTCCACAGCCTATTTAAGATTAGCTCTTTGCGCCGAGAGCTTGAGCTTCTGTTTTGAGTTGCTCGATAGTTCGCCGGATGGAAGTCCGTAACTTACTTTTCTGCAATAATGTATCTTAAAGTAGGGTTTGGGTATAGGGCGGCGGATGGGCCGAACCAGCTGATCGATCCACTTGGTACGAAGTACATCCACATGGGAAGCTATCGTCTTTTAACCCTTTTGGGTCACCTGGAATGGTTGCAGGAAATCTGCGGTGGATTCTTCAGGAAGACGGAGTTCGATTTCGTGATACGTCGGAAATGCGATGCAGCCACTCTCAGCTCGGTTATTCCACATGGACGGCCACGCGTCAATTACCATGACCAGAGAAAAAAACAAAGCGTCCGTGTCTTTGTTGTGGCTCAAAGATCAGACCAATAAGGTCGAAGTCCCAGACACGAGCTTTTGCGACGAAAAAGATGACTCGCGCAGCAGAAGAAATCAAAGTCAATGAAAATAACAAACGCACTCACGACTGCGTCCGATCGACCCGAACAAGTACTTCAACAAACAGATCTGCGCCTTCTTGTTTCTGAATCTGAATCAAGGACCACGGAAAACCCGGAAAGGTGAAAAGACGGGAGAGGAAAGTTGAAACAGGGCGAGCCAGGATTCCACTTGGCTGCTGCACGAGAAAGGTGGTTTTGTTTCGGAACGCCTTGCTGGTGAGGTCGTGCAAGAAACAAAGCGAACTGAGACTTCTTGATGGAATGCCCAATCTCTGGATAACGTGTTCTTGAGCGCAAGAATCCACTGGAATAATAAAGAAGACGGCGAGTCGGGATATCGACAGCCGGTCGTGCAGCAGATATGAATACGGAATGAACTTTCCAGTTGCTCGTACAGCAGGGAGGCTGTTTTCAGTTCTTTCGAGGCTTAAGTCTGGAATGAGTACTGTGTAGATGAACGTCTGCGTTTACGGCGTGCGATCAACTCCACAGTAGGTGTCCAAACAAATTGGCCAAGACGAATCACTCACAAATGACTACGCCTCGATTAGTAAGACGACTCTCAAATGATGCCAAAATGGAAGATGAAGATCCTCGCAAAGAACCTTGGAAAATTCGATTGTCATGACTGAGGGATCGTTACCGTTGTTGCCACACCCACGATTCTTGGGACAGACGATAGTCGCAAGAGCGATTCTCGCGTGTCCAGATTCAAAGGCTCCTCCGGCCAGAATCAAGTACGCCATTTGGCATGCGGGTCCGCCTTTTCCGGGGTAACTGGGTATTTGATGTTGCAATGAGGGTTTGTGGTAAATGTGGTTCTAGCTAGGGAGCCTGACATTTGGGGAGCCGACATGTTACTATTGACCGTCTGACCGGATCTCATTTCGAGTCAGCATTTGTTGTCGACAATCGAGGTGCGGCGCGTCGTTGGGATGATGTGATCCACAACGGTAGAGTGCGCAACGTGAAGATGCAAGATGGTGAGTTTCCATGCGGGCTCCATGCAGCCTTTATTTCACAATTCCACGGTTGTTGGTGGACCAATTCTCGAAGCCTGGCTTGATCATACCACAGTACACTACGTTTCGTGCTGCCGAAGAAGGATCAAACATGGCTCGTGGAAGACAGGTGTTTGTTCATCGTGCACACTGGCAGGCTGGCACTGGGCAATTCAGACGCAACATGACACGAACGAAACAAATTTAGTATCTGAGAGGGAGACCCAGCAGTGGCTTGCACATCAGCCAATAACGCAGGCGGCCGCGTAAGAACGCTCGCACAAGACAGCTTGTGCATATTTCTGTTCAACAGTCGACCGGACTTGCATAGCAGGCCATGCACTCTCCATTCTCGCTCCATAACGTGGCTTTATCGTCGAGAAGACTATGGTATACTATGGAACACTGTGCATACGACAACAACCATCTACGAGGGCGATACCTGCAATCACATCGGCATGAGCCTGGCTCTATCGTCGAGAAGACTACATAGTATACTATGGGACACTCTGTGCATACGACAGCACCCATCCCCGAGGGCGATGCCTTCAATAATCACATCGGCATGAGCATGGCCCAAAGTGGTGGCCGGTGCAAAGTCTGACAAACGACTTCATTCGCTCACCCGCTTTTGCGAAACGGAGTCAATTTACCAAGCGCAGGGTTACAATAACCAGCTAGGCTGGAATGATCCTAAGGCCCGCCTGATCGGGCAGTTAGTGCTGCCCTGTATATTGTTTCTGTATAGATAGATTGACGCTCTCCAGGAGCCAAAGTGAGGAGGTGACGGCAAAGGCAGCGGACGAGGGATGCACAGAAGAGTGTGCAAGAGTCCCGGATTCATGATTGACAGTAGTTGCTATGGGGTATACTTTATCGTAGCCAGGTCGCTGTGATCTACCAAAGGCTGCCTCATCTTGACATTCCCGTCTCGCAAGGCTTTTGACACTCGCTGCCCTCTGAAGACGGTTGTATACTCCTAGCTTGCCAACTTCCCCTATCTAAGATTTTCTCCTCGACTCCGAAATTTTCTCCTGTGGCACACTGCACGGCCATAGTACACAGTAATTTCCGCCAGCACAGCCAGCGCCGTTTTTATCCTGGGGCCCTTGGACCTTAGACCTTCTGCTTTCCCGTCGCTGCAGGGGACGGTGATCTTGGATGCCTGTGCTTTGCTTTCTGTCGCCAACACTAGCTCCAAGCCTACGGTAAGCCTTTTCGAATAGCGTTTGGCTCTACGAATAGCGTGGGACGACTAACCAACCCTCCTCCAAGGCCGACTACACTCGCTATCTCACCCAGCTCAGGATCTGTCAACAACACCACCACAACCACCACCACCACCTCTTCTCCCCTCTCCTCTCCGCCACTCCTCCCCCGCCTACTCCTCTCGACTGGTAGGATAACGCTGCAGTTCGAACGCAGCGTGTACAAGATCGCCTCCGTCTTTCATCCATTCCACCCTTTTGTGCTCACCCGCACCGCCCCCTTACCACGACCCTGCTCGACCACTTTCATTAGAAGATTCCATCTGAATCAGCCGCTCTCTCTTGCGCTTGCGATCCGCGTCCTTCAATCCCTTCATCTTCCCTGTTTAATCCTGTCGACATTGCACGACATTCCGGGACAAACTCCTCGTCATTCCTTTCCGACTCTGCGACACCTTCACGACCGAGACCACCAGCAACTCGACAGCGGATTCTTCTAGTCAGCCAGCATATCTTCTCTAACATTCGGAGTACTCTGCAATCGACCATTACACCGTTTTTCGCCTTCGAACCTTGAGGATAAGCGGGCGATCTGACGTCCGAAGTGGTCGTTGGACGAATCGAAGTTTGGTTACGTGAAGACTGGAATCTGGGAACGAAACCTATACAATCACTGGCACCGCGGGGCGAACCTTCCCGCAGTTGTCCAGTTCCCGGACCCTTTCGACACCAACACTCAACTTTCGGACGATGCTGGCTTGAGGTGACTTGACCAGCGCTCCGCTCATATTCACAATCCTTCGTCTCGTCTTTCATTCGTCTCATACCTACTGAGTTCGCGCATTGTCTTTCTGTAAGTACAAACCATCCACAGTCGCCAATATCTGTTGTGGTCTCATACAATTATCTAACCATGCGTAAACAGGCACCTCCTTCACAGACTTTGATCTGTCAAGTACACTCGTTTATAAACCCCCCTGACAGTATGTGAAATCGATCGACTGACCTGGCATCTCTGACCGACATAGCTAGCGAACGAACATCCTTTCCTCTCCAAGATACCCCATATACCGAATCTACCCAGGCTTAAATTTGAGAATAATAGACAAGATGAGAACCGCAGGCGCGATATGTTGGGTCTCCATGGCCATCTCGACGATGGCACAGGCAGCACCAGCACATCAGGAAGACAAAAGAGGATTGCCCAGGTACTATTTCCCAAGACACATCAAACGTCAAATAGTGACAAATGGCACAATTCCTGCTACAACGTCTGCTCCAGATCTAGGACTGGGGCCTTCAACATCATCAGTGGCACCGGTGTCGACCCCAATTTCAGGACCGGACCCGGTACCAGCGGCTTCAACTCCTACATCACCAGCACCAGCCGTACCGGCCGCGGCAACAAATGCAGTTCCATCCACCGGAAGTCAGCCAGACGTTGTTGTACCACCCTCACCCACGCTTGAACCAGCATCGACTCCGGCTGCATCAACACCAGTAGCAGGAACTGGATCAAACCCAGCTGTTGTAGTTCCGGCCACATCCACTCCTGAATCTCCCGTCCCAGTCCTCTCATCTGTCCTGGCCCAATCCGTCGCTTCGCCCACGCCTACTCAAAACCCCGCAGCTGCTGCTTCAACTGGAGGGCTTCCTGGCTCAATCGTCCCAGCAAGTACTCCAGCGAGCACTCCAGCAGTTGACCCACCGGCTTCCGTGGCATCTTCTGCCCCGGCGCCTCCTGATGTTACAACTCCTACGCCAACACCAGACCCAGCCGCCGGTGCATCCACTGGAGGACTCCCCAACGTTATTATCCCTGCAAGCAACGCAGGGCCGAGTACTCCAATTCTTGATCCATCAGCTTCTGTAGCGACATCTGCCCCAACACAGAATCCAGCAGCGGCTGCTCCCACCGGCGCCATCCCAGGCTCAGTTGTACCTGCAAGCACTCCGACTGTTGATCCATCGGCTACCATTGCCCCTCCCGCTGTAGATCCTAATGCGGCCACCCCAACTCCAACTTCGGCAGCATCAACTGGGGGTATTCCTGCTATCGTAGTTCCAGCAGCCAGTGCGCCCGGGGCAAATCCAGCTTCTTCTGCACCACCTGCTGCTCAAACCGGACTGTTGGTTGGATTGTCGACTGTTCTCTCGAATTCAGACCCTCTGTCTATTCTACCACCTCCAACCAACACCGCACCTACACCCACTGCACCTACTGCACCTTCTGCGCCTACTGCACCTACTGCGCCTACTGCACCTACTGCACCTACTACACCTGTCAACTCGGGTGTTTTGGGTGCAGGAACTGGAACTACACCAGTTCCATCCTCGACAGATGCTGTCCCTCCGGTCTCAAATGCCCCGCCAACAACTGCTCCCGTTCCATCATCTGCTGCTTCTGGTATATCAGGGGCTGGGACTGGAACCGTTCCAACCCCCTCAGACACCAATGTGCCTTCAGGTCCGATTCCAGCACCAAAACCCACTACCGAAGTAGGTTCATCTGGGGTTCCCAGCGGAGTCCTACCACCTCCTTCCGCAGTCCCATCAGGATCAATTGTTGCTCCATCTGGACCTGTTGTGCCATCTGAAGCTACTGTGCCACCTGGATCTGTTGTGCCATCTGGTCCGCTTGTCTCCCCCACCGATCCTGCGTCGACAGCTCCTACGAACCCTATAAGCAATCCCATCAGTGCCGCCTCCACACCCACCGAAGGGAACAATGCCACTTTGCCAACTGTCCAGGTCTCCTCGGCTCCTGTGGACCCTGCTAGCTCTGTCGCCATGATGACCACAAGCCCAGGACCACCACCACAGCCTGTAGCATCCTTGGTGCCCACAGCAACAGATACTCTGACTGCAGTGACACAGCCGTCTCAGATTCTAGTTCAGCCATCCAACACAGACCCAAAAATAGTTGCAAGTGCCGCTACCGGTATACCTACCAGCATGCCAAAGGTCATCTCACCTCCGGGGCCCAAGACTGAGAAACCCTTCAATACCACACTATGCCAAATTGGATTCACACACGAACTCAACTATGCCTTCGTGTCTGGTAATCCCTCATCTGCTGGTCAAATCCTCCAATTTTTGCCTCAAGGAACTGCTTACGGATTGTCTATTGGTACGGATCAAATCAAAATGTTCAACATTCAACCATACGACACCTCTAAACAGCTTGGATACATCACAACTCTAGCTCTGATCTACATTCCCACTGATCAGGTCACTCAACTTGGACTCGATCTACACACACCAAACTCTCCAATTTACCACCATCCAGATCTCACTGTCCGTACCTTGATGTCTTTCATCAACCCATCGATCCCACTTATCGCTGGACAGCCTATGGACGGGTCCAACCCGATTGTGAATACCCCTGGAGGAACATCAAACCAAGCCACCAGTACTGCGGGCTCGGCTGGCGGCGCCAACCCGTTCGGATCTGATGCGAGCAACAGCGCTCCAGCCAAGGCATCTGCCGCTGGTATCGCTGGAGCTGTAGTCGGAGGTGTCGCATTGTACGGAGCAGCGATGGCCTTGGTGGCTCGTCGGTACCGCAACAAGAAGAAGAACGCACATAGGCGAAACAGCTCCATGACCGACCCAGCATGGATGTCTGGTGCAGACCGCAGTCGAAATAGTAGGGGCAGCAGTGGCACAGGAGGACGCAGCATACAAACAGCGCAAATATCTGCTCCATTACGGACGGAAAACTCGCTAGGTTGGAATTAACGAAAAAGATTCTGGATCTACGAGTTCTCTTTTCTGGAATTGTCTGATCCTAATTGGGACCATACTGTATTATACCCTCGGAGGACCTGCAGCAAACGGCCCTCTCACACACTATACTATACTATTTATTATCACAATTTCGCAAACTTCACTTAACGAACCAACCCGCAGCCCCGCGCGCTCGAAATCCTTCGAAGGCCAGCCTTGTTCAGCCTCTTTGATTCAAGCAGGTATGCATCCTCGGATGCGGCGATTCCCTGGTCACACCCAACTGACAAACGATGGAACAGTCACTCTGTGCTCATGGCTGGAATGTATGGATGAAAGTGCATCTTGGACGGTGTTGCGAACCTCGGACAAAGAAATGCTTGTCTTTTTTTATGTCTTTGCTCAAACCGAGCATCTTTTTCCTTGTCCTATTCTTCTCTTGATACCAAGTCCATGTTCTCTGCTCTCCGTGACAGGATGAGCCAGGAGAGAACTGGACGATGCAAGCAGCGTCTCAATACTTTTCCATATTATCTTATTTTGAAGGGTGGTTTGGAGGTCCAAAAGTGGTGGGCAATCAATGGTGTGACGAGGGCTTGATATGGATGGATTGTATATATGTTGATGTAGAGATGGGGAGGTGAGGAGAGTAGTAGCCGTAGTATCCAATGCGTACTCTGCTATAAGTCTTGTACTTCCATTTGCTGTGAACACGAGTATAGCATCCTTGGACTTGAAGCTCTTTGAGTTGTGACCTCGTGACCACGTTGTTTTGTTCACATTTGGTCCACGGTGGCTTAACTATTGAATTTGAAACGTGGCCGGAGGATGCATGCCAATCACAATCTTGAATTGAGTCGATGGCTCACCTTGAAGCTCTGGAAATTTCCGAAGACAATCAGGTTGTGGTCGCCAAAGCCTTGGCCTTGCCATCTGTGCCATCGACTTCAGGACCCATTATTCCGGACTCAAACCCCGAGTCCATTTAACCGTGCTTAATAGAGGCCACCACGACCACATTTCATTCAAACAACGTGTTACCCCCGCGACTCGACCCCTCGACCACTTTTCCAATCACCACACACTTCGATCAAACTCCCACGATTGCTCCCACACAGCTTCTCGAAGCTGTAAACGCCGCAGCGGTCTCCCACCGGCCACCTCCTTCTCCGCGACTTCGGTCGGATACTATTCAGTGGTTTCGCGCGCTGAGCGATACTTCGGTACATACACTTGGGAAAGAGGAATCTGCGCAGGCGGGTTCGGGAAAGGCATTGGGAAGGATGAGGTTGGATGTTAAGGTATGTTTTACCGCGATGTTGAAGAGGAGGATGGGAGTGGATGGGGTTAGGGATGGATGCTGATTTGGGTACAGAGACAACTCTTTGCGAGGAGTGAAAGGGTGAAGTATGTATACCCTTTGAAATGGCTTGTCAAGAAGGATTTGGGGGCTGATTGGGGTTTAGGGGCATCGATTTTCATCCTACTGAGCCTTGGGTTTTGACGACGCTTTATTCTGGTATGTTCATTACGCTGTACATTCGGACATTGCAAGTACTGGAGAAATGAAGGCTAATACGAGAGACAGGCCATGTCAATATCTGGTATTGATCCTCAAACTGCTCAAAGCTCTAAAAAGTAGCTAAGTTTACTATAGGTCATATGTCACGTCGACCATCATCAAGTCCTTCGAATTGACCGATGTCCCTGTTCGAGCTGGAAAGTTCGTCGCGAGAAAGAATTGGATCGTTTGTGGTAGTGACGACTTCCAATTGAGGGTTCTCAACTACAATACGAGCGAGGTATGCTCTTTTACAATCTTGGACTGGGGAATTCTTGGGCATTGGTCATCGCTAATTTCGTCCGGATAGAAAATCACCGCTTTCGAGGCTCACCCAGACTACATACGTGCGATCGCTGTTCATCCTACGCATCCATATATCCTAACAGCTAGCGATGACATGACAATAAAGCTCGTGAGTCAAGTTGGCGCGGGAAATTCTGGAATTTGGCACTGATGTTCGGCTAGTGGGACTTTGACAATGGATTCAAATGCCTGCGTGTGTTCGAAGGCCAGTAAGTTGACACCCAACATCTGAAAGAAGATGGGAAATCTCTGATATTGACCTACTCCAGTGCACACTATGTTATGAGTATTGCCATCAATCCCAAAGACACAAACACATTCGCCTCGGCCTGTCTTGATCGAACGGTAAAAATTTGGAATCTTGGAAGTAATACCGCGAAGTATGTTAACTCCATTCATTTACCATAGCAACAAGAACTAACGTAGTCGAAGTTTTACCTTGGAAGCACATGAGCAAAAAGGAGTTAATGCCGTCGATTACTACCCACAGTCAGACAAGCCGTATCTACTGACCACTAGCGATGATCGAACGATCAAAATTTGGGATTACACCACAAAAGGTCTCATCGCGACGCTTGAAGGCCACACAAGCAACGTAAAATTCAGCTTTAATCCCTTAAATTCTACCAAGTCTGCTGACCAGCTCCCAGGTCTCCTTCGCATGCTATCATCCTGAACTGCCTCTCATTATTAGCGGTTCAGAAGATGGAACCGTAAAGCTATGGCACAGCTCGACTTACAAACTCGAACAATCACTCAACTATGGCCTAGAGCGAGCCTGGTGTGTCTCATACCAGAGACAAAAACAACACGTCGCTATTGGTTTTGACGACGGCATGGTAGTACTTAAAATGGGACGTGAGCAACCAGCAGTCTCAATGGACAGCTCAGGCAAGATCATCAGCGCCAAAGCCAATGATATCGTTACGACTACGATCAAAAGCAGCGACATTGCCAATGTTAAGGATGGCGATCGGATTGTTCTTCCTTTGAAAGAATTGGGGACCACGGAACTTTACCCACAATCCTTGACACACTCACCTAATGGAAGATTCGTTGCTGTTTGTGGTGATGGCGAATGGTGAGCAGTCTTATCTCTCGTTCTTTATTTCGGAGGCGGCCCTACAAGAGAAGAACACGCTCCTATCCTATCTTCTCTTTCTTTGACCTGAAAATATGTAAGCACAAGAGGCACAAACTGACGCATATCCAGGATTGTGTATACGTCGCTCGCTTTGAGAAATCAAGCCTTCGGATCCGGTCTCGATTTCTGCTGGGCCTCGAAAGAGAACGATAAGGACTATGCGATACGCGAATCGTCAACGTCAGTAAAGCTGTACAGAGCCTTCAAGGAACGGATGACCCTCAACACCGGTTTCCAAAGCGAGGCGATCTTCGCTGGCCATCTCCTCGGAGTCAAAGGATCAGGAGGTATCGGTTTGTTCGACTGGCAGACAGGATCACTTGCAAGAAGAATCGAAGTGGAGCCTCTTGCGCTACACTGGTCTGAGTCTGGAGAATTGGTGGCGTTGGCATGCGCCGACTCTTACTACGTTTTACGATTTGACAGAGGTGCTTACGATACAGCCGTGGGAGAAGGAGAAGTTGAGGAAGATGGTGTGGAATCAGCCTTTGAGGTCATCACCGATGTCAATGAAGGTGAGAAGTCGCCCTGGCTCATTTTTATATTTTCTTGACTTAGGAAGCTTTGCTAAATATTCACAGCGGTAACGAGCGGTACGTGGGTCGGCGATTGCTTTGTTTATACCACGAGCACCAACCGACTTAACTACCTCGTCGGCGAGAAGGTCAACACCATCTCCCATTTCGATGCTCCTCATTATATTCTAGGATATCTGCCACGAGATGGCAGGATCTATATTTGTGACAAGGACTTGCAAGTGTCATCGTATGCTCTTTCACTGGCTGTCGTTGAATACCAGACGCTTGTGCTTCGAGGAGAACTCGAAGCCGCTCAAGAGATTCCAATCCCACAGGACCAAAAGACGAAGATTGCGAGATTCCTAGAGGGCCAAGGATACAAGCAGGAAGCTCTCGAGACCTCTACCGATTCGGAGCACCGCTTCGATCTCGCTCTTGACCTTGGACAATTAGACATCGCGCTGGCCATTGCTGAAAAGGAAGGCGCCGGCGATCACAAGTGGAGAAGCGTGGGCGATAAGGCTCTCGAGGGCTGGGACGTCAACACCGCTGAATCTTGCTTTTGGCAGGCCAAGGACCTCGGCTCACTACTACTTCTCTACTCTGCTTCCGGTGACCGCGAGGGATTGAGAAGATTGGCCGACGCCGCTCAAAGTGCAGCTCAATTCAACTGCCAGTTCCAGGCGCTGTGGCTATTGAACGATGTCGACGCCTGCATCAAGTGTCTGCACGACACCTCACGTTTCGCTGAGGCCGTGTTCTTCGCGCAGACATACAAGCCCTCTGCTGCGCCCAAGGCAGTCCAAGCTTGGAAAGCAAGTCTGGAGAAGGAAGGGAAAGGACGTGTTGCCAAAGTTCTTGGAATGCCGCCAGGTATCGATGGAGTGGATGCTGACGACGATTTGTTCCCTGAATGGAACGATTGGCTGCAGATTGAGCAAGAGGGTGGTGTCAAGTTGATCGATATCGAGGATGAGGCTGTCGAAGAAGAGGTTGAGGGTGACGAGGAGGTTGAAGTTGGCGAGGCTTCTATTGAAGGGGATGACGAAGAAGAAGCTGAGGAAGAGGCTGAAGCTGAAGCTGAGGAAGACGCCGAGGAAGACGCCGAGGAGGCTGAAGAAGAAGAGTAAATGCTCTTGCGAAGTCATGTTGCTTGAGATTGAGTATGAGTAATGTAGGCATAAACTACGCGACTTGGACTACCCCGAAAATGCTGGGGTTCTGGTGGGCAAAAGAGTAAGTAGATAACAGCATGAATCAGTTTTCAAAAGTCATCAGTCAACATCTTGGGCTGTGAAAATGGTATTACAAGGCTTCAATTGCAAATTGTGGGAACGATTAAGTAAGCCTTCCTGTTGTCCCGTCCTTCACTGTACGGTATATAGAACCTGTCATGTTGCAGATTACCCTTTTTCGGCTATCATCAATCAGCACAAAGAGGGTCTCGCCGGATCTTGATGTTGGTGTGAAGCCGATTTCCTGTGAACTTTGTAGTGATGATATTACTAGAATGGGCGACAGGTGGAAAAGATGATGTTGTCCGAAGAGCTGGTGGCTAACGTCCGGGTAAGTTCAACCCGTGACGTCTTCACCTTTACTATACCTACGAAATTCGAATCATCATCCTCACGCTCTCCACCACAAATTCGCCAACCGCCTCACCCTTCATTTCATGCGCCCTCGCTGATTCTTTGAAACTGCTCGACCATGGCAGCCGATACGGACAATCCACAGCAGAAAGAGTGGCTCGCCAGGTTAGTTAATTAGGCGCGAAGTGATGATATGAACAGTTCATTAATTTGTTGCCATCTTTTGAATATGATAAAACTTGCTTCAGTAAAGCAATTGACACCAGACATCATTTTCGAAGCACCTGGCTAACACAGTCGACCTACAGGCTCTATCAAAGCGGACAGTACACAGACCTTACCATAACTTTCAACGTTCACAAGAGCGTGATCTGTATGCAGTCAAGCTTCTTCGAGAAGGCCTGCAAAAAGAATACATTCATGGTGAGCTTTGAGCCCATTCCCTCGCTGCACTCACGCTCCGCCACCTCGGCAGCCCTCGTCCTAATATCCACATTGGCTATGTTTTCGAACGCTAATTAGTGACAGGAGGGCGAAACGGGTGTCGTAGATCTTCCTGATGACGACCCAGCAGCAGTGAAGGCAATGCTCGAGTCCTTCTATCTCAGCAGCTATAGCTACGACCCAAAACACCCACAATGGTCTCTTCACATCAAAGTAGCAGCGCTCGCGGACAAATACGACATTAAACCGCTGAGAAGCCTTGCCCAGGAATTGCTCGGCAAAGCAAAGGATGAGATCCCGAGTCATGAGGCAGATTTTGCGACAGCGATACAGTGGACCTACGAGAACACAGCTTCGGACGATCAGACACGACGAACTCTGGTCCAAATTGCCGTCGATCACCTGAAACACCTTCTCAAGAACGAATCCTTCTCCAACCTTGTGGCTGAGATTCCCGAGCTCGGCAGAGACATTCTTGTTGAAAATCAAGAAAGCGCGAATATGACTCGTAAAATGGCCCGCATAGTATCGGAATACACTTACAAGTGTACTCAGTGCGACTCACGCTGGGCCTTGTTGCATGCTGACGATTGCAATGACAGTTGTCCGTGTTGCGATAGCAGCGAGTGGATCCAATGGGACTGGGTTTTCATCTACCAGTGGGATTGCAGCCACTGCGATTACAGCATTGGTTCCAGTAATGAAAATGAAGATTTTGTGGGAGACGAGTGGAAATGTCCAACATGCGAAGGAAAAGGCTTCAAGTGTTCGAAGATGATGTCAGGCTAAGATAGTCAGGCTCGCTTTTTGAAATGGTATAGAGTAAGAGTCATCGAAATATAGACAACTTCACAGTTGCTACATCAATTCTCTGCCTTTCGACCACACCTGACATTTGAGATAGCACTATTAGCTAGGGTTATAGCAATCCTAATAGATTTCCAGCGATGACTTCTTTTGAGATCGTTGGCGACTTATCGCTATCAATCCTTCGCTCGTAACATTCAAATGCAAAGCCAATGCCAAGATTTGAGGCTAAGGAACACTAGGTCACGCAACTGTAACATGCTACAAAATCTCAACTCTGCTGTATGCATCAGCTTGAGGTGCACAGGTACTCACCGAAATTTCTAAAATGCATTGCCAATATCTCTCCTGATCTATCGTGTCTATACAACTCTGTTTCTCGAACTCGTTGCAGTTTGCTCAAGATAAAGATTCGCACATCCTGTATGAGCCATGCTATACCCTGAAAATATGCGTACGGCTCTTTGTGTGAATGTAGCTGTATTCTGCTCTTATCTTTGATCCGGGGGAAGAAAAATTCGTTCGTTTTTAAGATGATCGCATTGCCCTGGAATGATATGTCGATGATCGTGATGAAATTCGCGTAAAAGCCTGGATATGGAGGAGACTTGACTCGAAGAAAAAGAGCACAGTGTAGGATATGGACAAATTTCTAGTTGCGGAAATGAGTGGTTGTACGAAAGGGAAAGAGGGACGGCAAGAGGTTGGGGATTTGTCTCTATGTCGTTGGCAAGGCTCGGGAAAAGGGGCATGGACCGTGCTTGGTACTATAACCGAGGTTACCTCCTACCTATATAACAGACTTTTATTTTCTCCCCAGGCCTGGATGGCAAACTCATCAAACATTCTTTTCTTGCATTATTGGAGGACGTATGGATCAGTGTCTGCCAATTCGTCCCGTTGCTTTGATATCCGCAAGATTTGGGTTACAGTTTTCCACCGCTACCCACAGCCCCGCGCTTTTGCCTATTCTACCATCGTGGTTGTTTTCATCAGTACCACGTCCAGTATCGCTTATCGCCAATCAGAAGCCGAGTCTCATATTAACAAATACTCTGGTCTGAGCTCGTGCGCCTCGAATCCCGTCCCACCACAATAGCAACACATCCAACTCTTAGCGTCATTAGATGGGTAGGGAATACCGCTCAAACAGAACTCCATACATGTCTTACAGCGCCACCTGTGCAGCAGAGTGCATTCATGAGCAATCTTAGCCGTAGAACTGAAGCAAGCGGGACATTTGGGGCTGGTGTCCTGACCTCCAAGAAGTTCGTTCACGTCGAGCTTCCAATCACTACCGCAACCTCTGCATCGGAAGGTGGTTGGTTCTTCGACATCGGGACCGTTGATGGGCGTGTAAAACGTCGCTGTCTGGAAGAATCGGTGACCGTTTCTGATGGCTCTCAAGATATCTAGGCCGAATTCGGGCAGCTCAAGGACCAGTCGTGAGATTGGCCCATTCTTGTCGTCGAAAAGATTTTGTGTGTCGTTTACAACGAAGAGGATGAAGATGTCGCGAATAGGGTCCTCCTGGGTGGTGTTGCTGTATACCCACTTCACGGCTTCATCAAACCCCTTCATGCTGGTGGGGTCGAGCAGTTGGGCATGGATGTTTGAGAAGACTGCGTGTTTTAGGGCGAAGATGCCATACTTCTCCGCCAGAACGTAGGTCTGTGCTTCGAGCAGATATGCAGGCTTGTTGGGTTGCCATTTCGCTGTGTAAAGAAAATTTATCACTGCTGCAACCACCAGAGGCTCGTCGTCCGGTAAGTCAATCACGCCAGTTGTTCCCTCCTACATTGTTTGTGAGCATTTTTTTGAGAGCGATGCCCAGAGGGTAGCATTGAGTGACTGATCCTCACTCACATACCTTGAATGTGTCCTTTTTACAAGCATTCTTGAAGAACTTTGACTGGGTACACACGATAGCTTTGTGGACGTGGAACTCTACTGCTTGGCAAGTGATCTTGAGGTCTGAGTACTCTTGATCCCCAAGTAAGCTTGAGAAAGAGTCAGCGAAACGGTGAGTAAAACGAAGTTGTGAGTGGTCTTCACCTTGACGCAGAGTCCACAAAGCAAGTCTTGCCCGCGTCGAGCGCGCTGTCCACGATATCCACCGCGTCCGTTCGAGATTCCATTCTGGTGGTTAATGGGCGTGGAATTTTCTGGTTGAGGAGCGACATTGATGGCTGCCGTAGCGTGTTGCTCTGAGCCTGATCTACGCAAGGCGGCGAGGTCCTGATACGAAAGTCCAGGTCTTGTTCAAGCAAACGCGTTACAGTACGAGCCCATGGACTCATCACATGTTTCTAGACATCAACACTCCAAGACTGACTCACATATGCCTCCAGATATTTCATTTGTCGGCATGATATCTCGTAACATCTCCATAAGTCTCCAACAATATTGTAAGATAAAGATCTCTCCTCGGTCGCTAAAGCGCCTGCTAATAACCATTCAACACAGCTTGCTATGGAGGTCACGGCACGCTGGATTTACTGTACTCTGTCAGGGCAACGAATAACCTGCTCACAAAGCGATTGTCTGCAGCCGTTCCGATTATTTCGCAAAAGCCCGCAAGACAGATGAATCCAAGGTATGCATTGTGGAGGGAAGACATTTCCCAGACGTGATCTGATAGATTGAGAGGAAAGCGAGACCGGCATCCTCAAATTCGAGGTCGACCATCCAATGGCTGTCAAAGGTCTTATTGTGTTCTCCTATACAGAAGACTACGAAGGACTCCCAAGGTCAGAGACCGACGATCCCGTCTACCACGAAGAAAAGAACATCCTCATCCATGCCGAAATTTATGTCCTGGCTTAGAAGTTGTTGCTAGGGTCACTCAAAGAACTCGCGCTGTCTAAGCTCGTCAGGCAGCTGCATGCTGAGCCTATTCGCAATGTTTCTGTGCTAACGTGTATTGAGTACCTCTTTGGTGTCCATTCATGACTGCAGCAATTATCTTATCTACTTGTATTTACTATAGCATGGGACCTAATTGCGTCTTACATCTGTCCTGAGAGGTTTCCCACTCTCTTCAACACCTCAATACTTGAGTTGGACTTTTACGTCAGCACAACGGCTTGAAATGAAGTGTATGCTGCACAGTAGGGGCACTTCCATTCTTGTTTCGCAGGCGCTTGCTCGGCATGGAGGTTACTGTAGAGCTGCCCGTAGCATCCTCCACATGTCCAAGAGTAAAGCAAAGACTTAGATACAAGTTCGTTCTTCGTCCCGATTGACATGCTAGTATCGCATTTGAGGCATCTAGGTCCAGTGTCCCAAGTTCTGGCAGTGGCTTTCGACAAAGTCGTAGCAAGACCTGCAAGATTCGCATTGGAAGTTTCTCGTGGGAACGCCATGCAATGCGATCCCGAGGTGCTTTCCGATGGCCATGACTGGATTTCGAGCCGCTCGCACTGCATCTCTTCCGACTTCTCCCATTTCAGCCATCAGGTTGCAGATCGGGCTTGCTTCGTCGTCGAGAAAGCTGTGCGTCTTGTCGATAATTGTGCTGATGAGAATTTCTCGAAGGAATATATCGTTGGGAATCACGTTTTCGTAAGCATATCTGGTCGCAGCCACAAGGTCTTCCTCTTCGATCGCCACCTTTTTTTCGATAAAGTCCGAGAGCTTCGAGCGGGCTTCATCCTTCAACGGTTCGATGGAGCATTTATCGGCGAGGGTGTATATCTGGACATGATGGAGTAGGCGCGTTGATGGTTCCACTTCAGCGTAGGTTCCGGTGTACAAAAACTCAACCATCGATCGCACGGCGTAGTGATCGTCATCTGGAAAGTCGACGACTCCGGTAGCGCTTTCCTGCCAATATGTCAGTGGAGTAACGGACTTGACCATTTCCAGACGCACCTTGAACGTGTCCTTCTTACACGCATTCTTGAAGAAACGCGACTGAGCGCAGACGATGGCTTTGTGTACATTGTGAGACGTGTTCTGGCAAGTAATGACGAGATCGGACAAGTCGGTGTCGTCGAGAAGACTGTGAGGAGGACTTAGCAAAGAGTTCATGTAGCTATTAGATCGACATACCCTGCAATAGCCTGTTTAAGGCTCTCAAGAGCGGGCGTTCTCGTTAAACTGGGTGTAGTTCCCGACATGTTTGATCTCCAGCGGCTTTGAGACAATGTAGTTGATTTGATGAGTGTCAACAACTAGGCACTATGTACGAAGATTATATTGGCTTTCTTCAGACAAGTGTTCTCGCCTCACGTGTTGATGTTGATATTTATCAACACAGCCCCATCCAAGTGAGTGTGACACTGTAAGATCAAACACCATCACCAACCCAACCAAAACAACCACCACATCACAAATAAAACAAGTACCACAATCAAAACATTCATTACACCATTCAGACAGCAGCCAGCTCATCTGGGTATCTATTATCCCCACCAACCCAACTCAAAAACGCCGACCCGCGCGTCCAAACCCCAATATCCCATATAGCTTACAAGAATATTTTCCGCACACGCCAAGCGCCCATCAAGAAATTCATACAAGCATCGCATCGTTCGCCAGCCACGTACAAACGGTTCCTCGTATTCCCAACATGAAAAGACCTGACCACCCATCTACCCAGTCCGTTGATTGATGTCCCTTTCGCTGCCGACGCGCTCACAAACCCAGTCATCCGAGAAAAGTCTCTAAACTCAAGATCGCCACGGATAAATTTCTGGCGACCTTTGGAAACGAGATTGCCAGAAATTCGTCGATATTGATCAAACATCAAGTACCCAATATCATTTCCCGTCTACCTCCTCAATCCGGGTATCTTGACCTTGCCAAACTGGCTACTCACCCAGCTTCCACTGCTCGAAACCCAACTAGGTGTGCTCCACCTACTTAGGGTACTTCGGCCACCCACACTACTCGTTGCGATACTGCGTCTTTCCCATTTCGTGGCCCACTTGAGCTTGCCCTCCGCGATGGAGTGCATAGCATTGATGATACCGAATGTCGTTGATCCGATAGCTCGGAAGAGTGCAAGACCAGCAACGCACCAAAGGATGAACTTGAGGTAAAAGTTGTTGCCTACATGGGTGCCAGCGTATGCTTCACTGACAGCCATGGCGAGGATAGCATTCGAAACAAGCCAGACAATAACCATGTAGGTTCTGACAGCGCGGTAGTAATCTTCCTGTGCTTGCTGTTCCGAAGTGGGAGGAGAGGGGACTTCAATTCGATCTCTCAGATTGCGAAGAGCCTCGTCGTAGCCGGAATCGATGTCGAGTTGTTCAGATGGCATTTCGAGTTCCACAACATTGCCTCCACTCTTTCCTTTGGCGGCGCCGAGATCAGTGGACATGACGTTATCTCCTTTAGTTCCCCAGGTAACATCGTGGGCATTACAGAAAGCGTAAACTTGAAGCGTACAGATATAAGATGGTAGCAGCATGAAGTATTGCGCAGAGCTCGTAAACATGTGCCAAGGATCCAGATACAAGAAACTCATGAAAAAGTACAAGCCCATTGTAGAAAGGGACGAAACTATAACGTTGGTGAAAAGATTATTTCCAAGCTCGACTTTGTTGTCCTTGTTCAAGAACTGTTTGTAGACGATCCAGATGGAGGCGAAGGTGGTGTAGGCCATGATGACACTGTAGACGATCATGGAGCCCATGTACATCTTTTTAGCGCCTTGAGGTCGATTACCCATGGAAAGGATGAATTGAACGGCGATGAGGAGAACACAGGAGTAGCGGAGGACAGGGAAGAAGAACTTGCCGCCGCCATGGAAAGGGTCGAGTTTGGGGTCGACTAGTGAGCCAGCGATGAAGTAGAACGTCAGATAGAAGTTGGCCTATCGCAGTGTTAGCCACTAGCTCAATGTGATGAACGAATTGGACTTACCAGAGAGAAGAACGTGAACAGAAGATTGGTGAGTTGATACACAAATTCAATATGCAGCAGTATCTTCCGCCAAATCGTGTGATCGGTGGACCATACTTGCTTGAAGTGCAAAAGCGAGTACACGGCGGCAAAGAAGGCGCCGTTGAGCCATCGACGCCTCTGAGATATAAATTCGGGGACAGCATCTATCAGTTCGATTAGTATAGGACCGGAGAAATTCGAGAGCAGAAAGGACCATACCAGGCACATCAGTTTCTCCTTTCGCGCTCTTCACATATTTCAGCACCCATCGCTCGTTGCGCTTTGCGACCAACTCCCAGCAAAGAATACGATCCTCAGCTAGATACATGTTCGCAGTAAACACATCGGCATCTTGACCGTGAAGAGTCTCTCCCTTGAAGTACTGACTGAGTGGCCCATGACCAGTATCATCATTCTGCAGAGCATGATATCTGTAAGCAGAAAGAGCTCCCGGAAGAACAGTGATGTATCCAAAGACAGATTCAAGTGGCTTATCGAGAATATTAGACATCTTGTACTCGAAATTCTGGGACGCGACGAGTGGATTCAGGAGACCAAGCCAGCCTTTACCTTTACCAGCGATAATCTCTCCGGCAGCACCAGCAACTTGTGAGTCGTTGTCGAAAGCTTTCCATAGATGGTACAGGGAAGTCGAGCCAGGTTTCGTACCAACATCGAGCAGAATACAAACATTGGGATTGAGAGCTTTTCCAAAGGCGTTGAAGAACCATCGGTGCGAGTTGAGCTTCTTTGCGTTTTTCTCCTTCAAGCAGAAGATCATTTGGCACGGTACAATGCCCTTCTCTGCGCCCTTGAATTTGAGATCTGAGTCCAGGGAAACCTGGGTCGTGTATTCATAGACGTGAGCAGACACCTCCTTTTGGTTCACCAAGTTTTTAGCGATTCCATCCTGGTAGACTCCCATCGCCGCCAGCGCATCGAGTGTTCTTGGATTGACTTTTTGGCGACCATCAGAGATGATGCAAACAACAATCTTTTGCCATCCGTCCTTGCCCCAGGTTCTGGATTTGGCTCTTGAACAAAAGTGGGAGATATTGCGCATGACGCCATGCATGGTGCGAGTGAAGTCGATTTCATTCTCGTTATACATGGTAATGGCAATGAAAATTTCCGTTTCTCGCTGGGTACTGCCAAAGTTCTGCCGTAGTTTGTATCCACGATCCACAAACTCGTCCGGATCGCACGTTACTGCAGTGTATCGCATGTGCGTGAATTCAGTGTCATCTCTCCTCGGAAGAAAACTGTATAGGATGGTAGGGATCTTGCATTCAAGAATGAGCTCTCCGTTCGTGAGCTTGACTTCCTTTTTGGACTTGACAGTCGTTCTTGTAGCACCACGACGCGATTGATGCCCATCCGGAGCTGGTCCATAGTGTTCTACTTTGTCAACTTCGCTGTAAATATCCTCGGTGAACGTGGATTGAGACATAAAGGACTCCCGTGTATTCAATTCTGGTCGTCCTTTTCCAGGCCCGAAGACATCGTCTACTTCTTCTTCTTCATAATGGTTGTGATGGCGATCGTCGTCGTCTATAGATATTCTGGCCTCCGCAACGTCTCCATTTGAATCTCGGGAGACAGGTCTACCGCCTGCGAATAGTGGAGCGGGGGGAAGAGGGCGCTTTGGGCTTTGACTGCCCCCGTATCTTGACGACGGTGTACCAGGTCGTGGACTGCCTTGGATGTGCTCTGGCTCGAAGAAGGAGGCGCTAGAAGCAGGCGGTCTTGGCCATTCGCTACCGACTGCTGAGCTTCCTACTGCTGATGGTGTCCAAGGTCTCGTCGGAGAGATGCCTCTCGTGGGAGATCCTGATCTGTAACTCGCTGCGTAGCTCGGCGCACTCGGTGCATAGCCTGGGATGTAGGAGGAAGTATCGGAAGGAGGAGGGATGTTCGGTCTGGAGTCCAGCACGGATGGGGCGCGTGTGAGGGGTATGTAGGATTGTTCTACAGGCGAGACTGCGTTGGAATTGGTCGAGTTCTGCTGCCAGCTTGTATCGGGACGGAGGTCTCTACGCGGTTGCGTATTCTGCAGCGATGCGGCGGCTTCTTCTATCAGATCGTATCCATTCTCACCAGATGACATTGTTAATAAGCGCAGAGACGCGCCGCCATTGGGATGTGAAGGTGGTGTGCTCTGTTCCTCGTCTTGTGCGGCAGCAGTATACGCTGGAGGGCCAGAGTATCGTGGCGGAAAATTATTGTGAGCCATTGTAGTTGCGGTGCGATTGAAGGAGTGGTGAAGAGGTTGTATAGCTCTGAAGTTTCATCTGATTCGTGGTACAGCCTTGTTGATTGTTGATGTTGACATCTCTCCCCCAGCAACACCCGCTTAATCCCTGCAACGATCATTTTGGACACAGCGCCTCAACCAAACCTGGAAGTTTCCCTGACGGCTGTCCTCAAGAATGCCTTCTTTTTAATAGTCGAAAGCTATCCATCATGCTCAATCTGAGATGGATGTTGACAATCTTCTGGAAGCATTTTGAAATTGAGTTGCCAGAAAATGATGAATATCTGGTGGACTTTAATCTGAACCAGCATCTTGGTCAAGACCTTCACAATGCTACCATCACGGACTCAAGACAGCCACTCTCACACAGCATCAACATGCAGTAGAACAAGCTATCAGCTCTTTCAAACGGAGCGTAACCTAACGACCCGTAGGTCCTCATCCTAATGTTGCACGTTGGTGCGCCGGTTGTTTGCTGCGGGGCTGTGCGATCCGTCGTTCTACCTCATCCAGAAACACCCTCTCCGAGTCTTCTGGATAATGGTACCATAGTGCCTCCGCTACTTCGGAACAGGAAAATTTCAATCAAAAAATCACTTCATCCATGTGGAGACTTCTCCTCGTCTTCTTCATCTTGAAAACAATTCATCAAGAGACCCACCCAGATCATCGCATATACTGGGCCGAATGACAGCAGCGTCCCGTCGCAAGGCCCCCTGAACGAAGGTGACGCTTTGAATCGTACCTCAATTTCTGTCCTCGAAATACTGGCTGAGTGGCCCTAGAGAGGGTTTGTATCTACTTCAACCCGATGAGGATCGGAAATCCTAATTCAAGCCGATGAGGACCGGAATTCGCTTCTTGCGTTGCGATTCTTTGTTTCGAGGATCTCTGCGATCTGCCAAACACCTGCGATCGCGAGATGATCTTCTTACAGTCAAGTTCGATTTCTGCCAACAATCGATCAATAGTTCAGTGTTGAGCCTCAGAAGCCCGCTGTTGAAAGATGGTTGGACATCATGACCAACGAGGGTAGCTGCCGGCATCTTGACTCGCGAAGGTAAAGTATGTGTCTTCATACTCTTGAAGAGAAGGAAGGACGAAGTAGCTGCGAAGCAGAACATATGATTGAGCCAGAGACCTTGGAGGTGCTGAACATAGCAATGCCCGGAGGCTGTTGTATGGACGGACAGTACAAACGCTCTAGCCAAAGGTTGTGATCGATGAAATGAAGAATGGCCATGGATCCAAAAGCCCAGGAGGTGAGGGTATTGCATGAAGTCGAGGAAATGGTTGTTTGGTGTGATGCGTTGGGGCACAGGGGAGAAGATGGCGAGGCATGACTCGGCGATGTACCCCTGAATGCTGACACATGCACGCACTGTGCCTCGATCTTAAAATAGAACTGTGGCGGGCGTTCTCGTGTCCAATCTGTTTTCTTCTATCGACGACATCTCATCCTCCCTCGATATGCGATATGCCATGATCAAAAGAACACGCTTCTCAAGAATCAAGCTACTGTTGTCGACATATGAAAGACTTGTTATTGCTCGTCTCACCAGTACAGCGCAATTCAATCATCAGTCAGGGTGCAAGGCCTAGTCATTCAGGAGCAAGGCCTAGTCATTCAGGAGCAAGGAGATTTGCACTGCTACCTCCTAGTGGACCGTACTAACATCATCACAGCGCCAATCAGCGCTTACAGTCGTACGCCCCGCTGGGACTCGCTTGACTATGGACTATGGACGCGCAACCCGCGAAGCTGTTTTCACACAAGTGTCCTGCAACCTGAGGTCGATTTTGATAGAGATCTGGATATCTGGAAGTAAGACTCGCCAGAAGATCATCAATACCGAACTCAATAAGAGCGCCTTCAAAAGGAGTTCGTCAATCCAACGACGGCGGACGTTTATGTCAAAACCCCCTTTCGGTAATCATCTGGGGTGATGCGCCGGGCGTCAGCACGGACATAATCGCATGGACAGCGACAGCGCTTGCCGTCGCCATAAGCACTATGACTTCCTTCTCCATTTCTCGTGAACTGTCTTTGCTTCGCCCTTCACCATCATTCTTGGCTTATAGTCACTCGGTTCCTCTGCTTCTTTCTCACTCATTCAACAACTGTTTATACTACTTCATCTTTCTACACCCAAAAAGCTATCATACACTACCCATACACAGCTAAAATGCAATACTCATCCATTCTCCTCGCCTCTTTGGCCGTTTTGGCTTCTGCCAGCCCTGCCATTGACCCTCTCACCGTCACAAGTCTGTCCCCTGCTCAGGTTAGTATAGCCCCAGCTTCTTCTACTTCTCTTCTCCATTCTCCTCGTCTTCAGCCTAGTCCCCTACCAACATGACTGCGACCAACATCACCCACGACATGCGGACCTTCCAGCTCTCCCTCTACATCTTTTAGCAACCTCAGCTACAATACCACCTGATGCACATCCATCACACCACCTGCTCCCCCATCTTCCATACCCTCAAAACGTCTCGCTAACAAGCCTCGCGCATATATAGGTAACAGCCTACGCTTCCGCAAACGAAGCCTACCTCCAAAGCCTCACGGCAGACCCAGCCTTCACAAGCCTAATCATGGACCTCGCCTCCGACACCTCAGCCCTCGCCGCCTTCACCTCCGCCGCCGGCGCCCTAGCCTCCGTAAACCCAGGCCAATCCGACGGCATCGCCCAAGCCTCCTCAGTAATAAACCAGCTCCCCAGCAGCGCCGCCGCTTTCTACAACAGCGTCTTGAGCATGGACATCGCCATCGCCTCCAGCGTCATTAACAGCGGTGCCGCGGCATCAGGTTGTGAGTTTTCCCCATCCCATGGAATCCACGTTTTCGTGTATCTGAGAATTATTGATTGGGTCGCTAACTGTGTATAGCATCTACTGGTATCTCTTCTTCGTCTGGTTCTAGCACTGCCCGGTCTACTGGTTCTACTACTCGTACTGGTTCTGCTACATCTGTTCCTAACAGTGCCGCGACGGGATCTTCTTCTTCCCAAGCCGCCGCACCCACGAATGCCGTGCTTCAGGCTGCTGGTGTGGCAATCGGTGCTTTCGGCGCCGTGGTGGCTATGTTGTGAGTTTGAATGTGTATGAGGCGCTCTAGAGGAAGGGGGTTTCCGTGTAAACTTGTATTGGAGAGTATGGATTGGCTTTTTCTTGATATCCATGTTGTGATTGGCTTATATGTAAGCGCTTTGAATGGATTACTGCTTCCTCTTGTTTTTTGGTAGGTAGACTTTTCAGTGCTACTTTGAATGGAACATTTGTTCTTGAACATGTCTTTGATCTTTTGTTCCTTCTTTGATTTTCTCGGGGTTGAGACGGTGGTAAAGGAACGAGGTATTAAGTGAGTGGTCAATGAAGTTATCAAAGGATACCGTGACATGTCTGAATACCTTACCAAACAACGTTTGAAATGGGATTTTCTGCGTACTGATTTCAATGTCGTGGATACCCTCAATAAGACATCTATCTTGTGAAAATTGGAGTCTTGAGATACAAATCAAATGACCTGAAATCCCTGTGGTGATTGGAATATTAAATTAGAGTACATGCCCCATTTCAATTATTGCATAGAAACGAGATTACTACTTATAGTAGAGGAAGAGAAAAAAAAATCGTATTACTTGATATAAGTAACAGATTACTCACCTAGGGTTATCATCTAGGAGTCAGTCCTCCGGTAAAAATCGTAGACAGAATGGCCCGTCAAAATAATTATTCAGAGATATTTCTCGAAACAGAAAAGAAAATTGCGCAAGAGGACTGTACTATCTTTGAAGGAAATCGATGTAGAGGTATAGAAAAACAAGGACCTCCCACGCCAACATGTAGCCGAGTTGAAAAGGAACTTTATGGAGGAAGGTTCAACATGACGATTATATAGTCTGATCCATGTTTTGATCATCTCCTTGGGAGTGTGGTTGGTGTAAAATCCCATAGGGATTTCCTTGAGAGTTTGGGGTTTGAGTTCGTGCCGAGAAATGCGTAGGCTGCTGCTGCTGGTGCTGATGAGGAGCGGCACCTCGATAGGAAGGTGACTGCGTGGCGAAAGGGTTGGGGTATATGGCAGGCTGTTGGAAGTGCTGTGGAGCTTGGTGGGACGTTTGATAAGGTTGCACGCTTGCACGGCGAGCATTTTGAGAGCTTAGGAACCCATTGTGTCGATGTGAATTAAGTGGGGTTCCTGGGAAGTAAGATGTGGCTGTGTGTGGCACGGCTGAATACTGGTCAATGGATTGTCGTGGGGGCGTCGTTTCTGATCTTGCTATGGCGGTAGCCGTTTGCGACCAGTCGGATTGTGCGGCTTGACCTTGACGAGCAACTAGGTTGGTCCAGTGTTCTGCTTGTATAATCTCTGGCGCCTGCATATCATATGTCTGGGATGACGTTGTTGGCAGCGGGGCGTGTATTGAGTGCTTTTGCGGTTGATCAGACCTTGAAACTCCGTGATGAGCTTGCGAAGTCTCAAATGACGGCCCGGATGGCAATGCCGCTCCAAAGTTGTAAGCCTGGTCGAAACGAGGATCAAAGGGCTGATGGGGCGCCGGTCGATTCGCGGAATGTGCTGTAAAAATTATAGGATCGCCCTCCGCTGAAGTCGCCCACTCTGCGGATGTCGCAGCCGAAGTGTTTGCATCCTCACATGAGAATCCATCGGTTGTGTGATATTCAGCGATAGATTGTGTAAGGACGAGATTTATTTGTTCCCCAACTTCGGCACCAAAGAGTCTGTATTTCTGTGCCAAAAATGACTTCAAACGTTTCAACAGGATTTGCTCGAATTGTTTGTCGAATGGAGGGCGGTCTTCATTTGCATCAGTACATCTGACAACAGAATTTATGGGAAGAACTCACAGGGCATCGGAAAGCTATGTTCTTCATCTTCAGGAAATAATATTCGATACATGTCAAAATACTTTGCCTCTTCCGAGAGTGGTACATTGCGTTTTGGTCTCTTCTTGAGTTGTTTGACTTGCTGCTCGTTGCACCCCTTGACCCAAAGATTGGGTCTAAGTCCACGGTCGCAGCGCGTGCGCGCATTGAGATGAAGACTCAAAGAATCGCTCGACTCAAAAAACTGATAACATCTTGGACAATAGGGTTTCAATAAGTGATCTCGATAAATATGTTCCCTTCAAAAGTTAGCTGTCATGCTTACCACCTAGTAAAGCGCACGCATTTGGCTGACTTACTTGATGCGGTGTACGGTCTTGAATCCTGGTGCATAGCAAGCCGTATGTTTGCAGTGCTCAGACTGTGACCGTGCATAATAAGGACATATAAATCTTCTTGCAGTCTCCGTAAGATTGGCGCCATTCTTACCTTTCTGTCTCCTGCTCCCGTCGTCTTCCTCGTCCTCGGTATCTGTTTCACCGTCATCATCAAAATGCTCGTACGCGCCATCAACTTCATGCGCATATGTGGCGTTGTGCAAAGAACTGAGGGCGGAGGATGTCGGCAATGACTTCGGGGCAGATTTTGAGGATCCTGAACCTCGGTTTGGGCATGTTCTCACCGTATCCCAATCAAAATCCGGTCGCTGCCATCCACTGCACTCACGACTGTATATGGACGCGAGACAATCCAAGGTTGGAGGTGTGTTTCTCGCTTTAAAGTAGAATGGATTTTGATGGTTGCTGTGTATTTGTAGACTCTCAAAGCTGGCTGTGGAAGGGGTGGCAAACCCGGCACTGCTTTTCGATGAAGTGGAAGGAGTCGAAGCATCGTCAGAGACATTAGTCAGCCTGTTGTATTCATACTCATGTGAAAACGGAAGTTGCTGGAAGTCATCGGGTGGCATGGCTCCATGCTGAAGTACATTGTCAATACCAATAGAGCGGGCCCCAACTGCCGCTGACGTCTGATGAGAGCTATCAGAAATCTCTTTCGACATCCCTCTCGCGAGACGTTCTGATATGGATTTGGGGAAAGGGACAGGGGTAACTGGCGAAGGCAAGGCCTTCACAACCGCCCCAAACTTTTCGAATTCGACCAGGCGATTGCGATAGGCCTGAGGGCTATTCGTAGTTGCAGAGTGTTGAACTGTAATCTGATGGGGCGGTGATGGCGTTGCTGCTCTTGAACAGAGAAATGGGTTTCTTGAGACGGAAGATAACCCCGAAAAAGACGATCGATTGTCTGAACTTGAAGTCTGAGAAGGGCAAAATGGGATCTTTCGATCGGCTTGCCATTGCCTTTTGAACTGCTCACGCTGCTGTTGCACCGCCCTCGGAATCGGCTGTTGGCTGACGAGTGGTCCAACGATGTATTCGGATTCCTGGGCTAATGGTAAAGAGAATGCGAGAACACTATGTCTTCGCGGGGAAGTATTGATTTTCGAGACTGGGGTTGTTGAACTGGTAACAGGAAGACTTTGCTCCTGTTGTCTGAGCCATTTCTCGCATGGTCGTTCCCGGGGAGTGGATGTTGAGCTACTCTCATTGAGCCTATTTGTACAATTAGGCAGCGGCGTTACGACTGAAGCTGGAGAATGCTCTGCCGGTTCGGATGCTGTAAGGTGCGCATCTTGAAGAGCGAAGGGGAGCGCTTTGCTCGAAGGCGAGACACACGCCGGAATTTCTGGAGCACTATGCAACGGCGGAGCATGGCTCTTTTCTCCAGCCAACAAACCAGGTGACTGGTCAGCATCATATCTGTGCATTTGACTGATGACAAAGCGACTGATTGCGTTTACAGCAAGCTCTGTCGTCTTGATCTGGTCAATGCCAGAATTTGGAAATTGATTATCACCCTTTTTGTCGCTATCGACTACAACGCTATGCTCAGAGATATGCGCAACCTTGATTTGTGGCCATACACAATCGGCTGTCTTCTCTGCGCATCGCGTACACCTCCCAGAAGTGGGACCCCCGCCATTGCACTGCACATGATTAGCTAGATCTCAACGGTTGTATTTGTTGAACGTACACTCAACTTTCCCAGTGTACATCTAGAGCAGCGCAACTTGGTCTCATGAGATTTGAGAGCTGCCTTCGAGGCTGGCCTGGGCTCTACATGGCCTGTCTTCGAGTTGATCTTTTGCTTGCGTGTGTTCTTGCTGTTAGTGTGAGAGTTATCTCGAGCACCGGCTTGCGTCCGGGCATCATTGGGGTTAGTCATGACGGGATGGGTAGATGAGGCGATCTTGAAGTCAGAAAGCGTCTAGAAGGAAGAGGAATCAAGTCCAACAACAGGAGACACCAGCTTTATGGCTTGAAGGCAATCCTTGCTGCATCTATGAGGTGGCCGCTGGCGAGTCTGCGCGTAAGAAAAGCTTACATATTCGCAGTTGAGCAAAACCAAGCAACCTTCTGGCGATGTGACAGACGGGATTGGAGTAGGGACAAGTCCAATGCGACAACGACGGTCCATCTTCGATATGTATGGTGCCCAATCTGATGACGTGGAACATGGACGTTCGGAAGTCTTGGGCTTCACGAGGCTGAGTTCAGGCTACAGCGGGGGTCGTTGTCGTTCTACTCTACCTCGTATGCTCTGGGGGTGGTTGTATTTGTCCGAGGGTAGAATAGTCTACGATAAGTGGGTGCCCAGGTGGCTTCCGAAGATTGGCGGGGGTCCGTAGAGTTCTACGGGGTATCGACACGACATTCCACGTCCTCGCAATCCACCATCGCACACTTGCTTGTCTGCAAACTAACAACAGTCAATTCCCAGCGTTACAAACCTCTTCCTCGAGCCGTGTTTCTCCTTGTACGACCCGAAAACTTCCATCACCTCCGTGGGGTTGGTCTGCCAGCGAATGCCAGCGTGGCCGTGCCGCAGTCGCTTGTTGCCATCGAATGGTGCCAGCCATGTCGAAGCACCGCCCGAGTAGAAACGCCCATCTCTGCCCTCTCTGTGGTTCATTCTCGCCTTCGCGCAAACCATCCATATCTTTTCGAATCACACCATAGACTTGTTCCCGAAACATTCGTACCAGACGCCGACGCCACTCGCAGATCATGTATCCCAACTGTTGACTGAGAATACCTTAGACCTGCACATATGCGGTCCATTGCAAGTCAGAAGTCTGGGAACCTACAGAGTCGCTATACAATCTCTTTGAAGCGTATGGGAAGGAGACCCTGGGTTTCTGGTGGAAACTCTGGCAACTTCGAGAACGAGACAAAAGAGACGAAAGAGTGGATACACCTGGCAGTACATCGTTCCAAGAATTGTCAGCCTCATCAAGCTGCGATGATTTTTATATTGCAATGATGGTTCTCACTTCCATCGGGTTTGTTGCGCGTACTCAGATATACGCACAACTTGCAGCTGCAGCACCAACACCTCAAACTACGCCTTACTACCTCCTACCTTACTCTCCAGCCAAGCAGCGACGGCGGACCATAGGCCATCCTCTCGCTTTTGCTTTAGTTGGCGTACGAATAGCTACTACCACCAGGCCCGACGAAGCCTTGGTATCTGGGTGTGGTCATGGATGGAGAGGGGAATGCCAAAGGCGGCCAGAAATTGCGTAGTGGAATTAAGCAAAGGACCAAAGGCTCCCTATAAGACATCAATGGTGAATTGTTCTGATTTCGATCAGTGGGTTGGAGGCACAGCCGAAACCGGCAGGGGCCCACGTCCAACCCCACCCAAACTCTTACCTTCTCATCTTCAACACCTCTCGCTCCCCCGACGCAGCCAGATGCCCTTGCAATCATCACGGAGCGCCCCTGCGTTAATAATCTTTTGTCAGGCTCATTTTACCTATCCTCCTCACGCCAACCACTCTGATCCATCTTCGCTCTCCACATGCAATGCCGAGGTGCATAATTGTCTCCCATTCACTGGCCCTTCATCAAACCCTTAGCGAAGCTAGATTCCACGCCGTTTGGACGCCTTTCGAGCGAGGCGTCTTAGTATCTGGCGAGCCCCGAAGAATAACAGTTGCCATTCACTGGATCGCGCTGAGCTCGTGCCAATGGCAGCCTCCGACACGATGGATGAGGCCCGGACGAACGTACACTCTCGAAAGAACCCGATGTGCTCAAGCAGACTTGGTTTAAAAAAATTGGCCATTGGCAAAGATCTTGCCAGGCGCTTCGCAGGCGCGGGGAACCCTGAGAATAAACAATAGGACGCGAAAAGAAAGGTATACCAGGCATGACTTTTGCACCGGCGAGCTCTAAACTATCGTCTCGTTCTGAGATGTTCACGCAAGTTTTGCCGGCGGTCTCCTATGTTCTGCAATAAATTTACAGGTTGTGGGTGCCAACGAGATGGCATTTTCGTTGCTCAACCAGATTGCCATTTGACTTCCGTGCTATTGGTGATGGGAATATCAGACTTCTCGCGTCTAGTCGACACTCAGTACTAAGGAAGGCGTCAGATATGCTCAGCCATACACCTTGTACACATGACAACGGTACAAACCCTTGTCTCAACTTCCGAGAATGACAGGGACAAACGACCCCAACTTGACTTTCTCTTTCTCGTTTCATTTTGACTGTTCAATCTCAACAGCCGTCCATTTTGATTTCTCTATGCTTCTCGACACAAGTCAGAAAGAGCTAGGGTTTATGGTTACTGATTGTATGCTGAAGAGCAAACAATTTGTGAAAGTTGCCATCTTCAAGTTGTATAGTGTCATGATGCGTCAAATGTCGGGTATATTATCGAGACCGTTGCTCAAATTCCCATCGCTTTATTGTGTGGCATGGTCCCTTGTTCCTCTGGTCGCAAGAACGCGAAAATATCTGCTGCAGGCACCAGATCCTTTGTCTTTTTCCCAGAGAACAATTCTTCCGTCATCGATTTTTACTTGCTACGCCCGATGAGCAAAGCTTGACACTTTACCCAGAGTGCGTCCCAGAAAGTCAATCGTCTTTCGAGTCGGAGAGAAAATCGAGGAAGAGTAAGGCTCAGCAGCTTGATCTTGCTGTCGCAGCGCTTGCAGAACAGCAGGAATTCTTGCAAGGCGGATTGTTGCAACGAAGAAGCAGAGAACAACGCAGGTGGACCTTGGCAAGGACTGAAGATGCTCAGCCTTCCTCTCGTCTTTGCAGAGGACTCCTTCGAGTTCATGAATATTTTAAGAGCTCGGACATCTCTCTACACGGCTGTTTTCCCAACTGTCGTGCGTCCCATCGCTTGGGAACTGACGGCTTCCATTCCATCGAATAAAGCATTGGGCTCGATGCTCTGCCTTGTGGCTATACTTATGTGTGGATTGTGGACGTGGGCGCCCCGGACATATCTCTACACGGAGGTTTTCCCAACAGTCGCGTCCCGTCGCTTGGGAACGTACGGTTTCCAATCCATCGAATAAAGCTTTGGGCTCGATGCTCTGCCTTGTAGCTATACCTATGTGAGGGCTATGGTCGTGGGCGCCCCGGCTCTTCCCCTCGTGATACTGATATCATGTCTGTAATCTCGCGTTAGAAGCGTATGCGTTTTGTTACATTTTGAAAGCAGCTCGCCACCGAAGACGAATATTGATGATGACAGGGAGGTCGTTGCGGAGCAGGGCCTGGAGCAGTCTTCAAGGACCTTAAAGGTCTCAAGCCTTGAGCTTGCTATTCCGCGATTGTCTAGATTGGGCGGACGATGGACAGTTCTTGTGCTAGATATTTTTGGGCTTTTTGTCCTGATAGTTTGCTCGGTCGCTGCTTGTGTTCAAATCGCAAGAAGTCTTTGGGCGAAATCCCTGTCATCTCTCCGATGCTTGTGGCGCTAAGCGCTTCTCGATCTGGAGTATCTATTGAAGAATGGCCAGAACACTTTTCATACGAACTCGACTCCTCTTACCAGAATTTCAGCTCTCCTCCTCCAACATCCTTGCACAGAGTCAATACAAGATGTCAAACCAAACCCCAGCGGCCACAAGAGAACACACAATGCCTTCCACCGAGCCCCTCCTGGCATTGATCAATTATGTCGAACTGCGGCCATCCCTCGACGCCATCCTGCGCTTTGCACTTTCTAATTCGCTCACCTCCCAAGAAGGCCAGATTCAACGTTTCTTCAACCTGTATACGAGCAACTTTGACCTCTCAAACGCCATTGCCAGAGCATACAGCATTATCACCATTCTCTTGCGCTTCGAACCAGTCCATGGCTACATTTCGTACTTGTTCAATACTTTTTTCTGGTCCAAGTGGCAGGCAACACTCAGATTTGGCACGAATACGCCGGAGTTCCGCAACATCATGGCATATGTGAGGAGGAAGAGACCTGCGCATGGTGATATCGCAGTCAACTCATCTTGTTCAAGAAGTGCTGAGGTCGACAACTACTGCCCACAAGGTCTCTTTAGCTTCTTGGAATTCGGTGCTCTCATTATGGTGAACGCGGGATGCCAGAATGACAGGGTTCATAAGGGCAAAGTTGCTGTTACCGTCTTCCGCACTCGTCCGCAAAAAGCTTTGCAAGACTTTCTCGATCTCTGCAAGGATTCAGCGAAATCCGATCTCAAGAACCAAGATGAAGGCAAAATTACACTCTACACGCTCGATCAATCGTCTGAGAGTGATGCTTTGAAATGGAGCAATAAGAGAGTGTCAGCTCGCTCAATGGACACCGTGTACTTACCCGATGAGAAGAAGAAGAAGATACTCGAAGAGGTCAAGCGTTTCTGGACTCCCAAATACAAAGCCGAGATGAAACTTATAAGTAAAGCATATCATCACGGATTTCTTTTTCATGGAAAGCCCGGAACTGGCAAAACATCAATGGCCCGAGCCATGGCAGCAGAATACGATGTTCCGATTGCCATACTGCCGCTTGCCTCTCCCTCATTGAACGACGACAACATCAGTAGCGTGCTCCATTCTCTCCCCGACAAAGGAATTCTTCTTCTCGAAGACATCGACTGCAGCCACGATGGTCGACGAAGCCACACAGCTGAGGACAGGGGCTTGAACAATGGACAAGAGGAAGCAAAGGCGAGCAACGTGTCTCATAGCGCTTTGCTCAACGCTATTGATGGTGTCAGTGCTGTCGAAGGACATGTTCTTATTGTTACCACCAATTTCCCAGATGTTCTAGAGAAAACGCTCATCCGGGCGGGTCGATGCGACACTTCGATCGAATTTGGGTATATCACTCGCACAGACTCAGTACGACTGTACCTCAGAACCTATCTTCGACGGAACTATCTCGATGAGAACATGTGGGGAATCAGCCTCAAGTCCATTGCCACGACAATCTTCTCACCGGAAAAGGCCAAGGAAATCGCTGATGAACTCGTCAACAGCTCTGGTTTTTTGGAAGAGAATATTCTAGCCGAGTACAACACGCCGAGCAGTGAGGATGCTGCGAAGATTACAAAGATGGGTCATTACTTCGCTTCCAAGGTTCCTGAGGAGAAGCTGTCGCCAGCTCAGATTGAAGGATTCCTCGAGACACCTGAGTTCTTGGAATGTCCTCTCAAGGCGATCAGGCAGATTGAAGGCTTCGTCAAGAAGAACAGGTCCGATCGCTCTCGATATCTGCTTGCTCGTCCAAAGCTTTGATCAGGCACCTGATCCGGTAAGTGAATTACCAATTTAAGTGTGTGCCATCGGATGGTCTAGTTAACGCAGATATAGGAGTACCACTTTATCTTTCCAGCAGATCTATCGATCCCGACTCTTTCCATCCGTGTATTCAGATACCTTTGACTCGATGAGTCTTTCGATTACCCGTACATCTATCATATGCGTTGCGCAATCGGTCGTATCCCAGAATGTCGAAATCATTTTTGTTTTCAAGCAAGGGGTTTAAGGATTTCTGCATAGCGTTTCGGACAGATATAAACCCAGACATCATCAATAATATCCACATCCCAAAGAAACCAAACAACCGCACAAACACATATAAATACAGATCCCGAAACCCCTATCGCCTTCACTCGAGATCCGAGTTCCTATCTTCCCTGAATCGGTATTTCTCTGTTGTGTAGGGAGGGTTTGGAGTCTACCGCTGTTTTCTAGAATAGCGGCTTGGTTATCTTGTCTCCAGTACTTCATCTCTTTCTGCAGTGCGTGTTTGTTTAGAGTGGTGGTTAGTAAGGATTCTGCAGTGTGGTGGTTGTTTTGCTAACGAGGGGTTGATAGATGGTGATTTGGCTCTTGGCTTTCTGGTATGAGGTTGGTTGTGGTGATTTTGAAGTCTTTGGTTCTGTTTGTGATGGATGGTCGGTTATTTTCCTATCCAGAATAAAACCGAACCCTTTTTTCGTCATGAGTGGCACTCCCTTTGGTACAGATGGATAAAGCATCATCGAGGCCTGAGTAAAGGTGGTACAGATGACCATTTCAAACACAGTATCCGAGGAAACAAAAGTATTGATTGTTGACGAGATCGGTGTGCTTTCAATGAAGTATAGAGGGATTGGGAGGAGGGGTTGTAGTGTAGGTTACTTGGGGAATTTGAGGATGGAGCTGGAGTTCTACCCTTGAGATTCAATCGAGCTAATAAACTAGGACGGAATGGTTGTATACCACGGCAGAGGACATGAAAACTGGCTAGAATCTCATCGCTGATACGCGTGAAAGAAGCTTCTAGCGTGGCCTCGGGAGGATTATTCGCAGGTTCGTGTAGCAGGTCAAATAGGGAAAACTATCATGGTTGCATCGTTCACGGCAGGCCCACTGAAGGGAAAACTGCGGGACTCGGGAAGATCGTGCACCATTTCCATGATCTACTCGGCTCCACACTAAATAGGATCGGCAACGGGTTTGGAGGCGGAGAAGGCGAGGGTGAGGTGGGTAAAGGTGGTCATTATTCTGTTCATTCACGTTGATGCAGGTAGTACTCTCTTGGTCAAAAGAATGTGGCTCCCATACGAAAGTCAGCAAATTGATTTGATGAAAACTTGAATTTGCCGAAGCGTACAGAGAATTTTATCAAAGGAAGGTTGGCTGCCATACGGGCATCAACAGATTGATGAGTTGAAGGCTGAATCTGCTGAAGTGTACTGAAAATGTCCGTCCCCCTCGCTCCCCCTTGGCGGCTATGCCTCTTGGTAGCAAGAATTTACTTGTCAGTGCTACCACCGTTTCCGCAATCGGTGCTCTGTAAACACATTAGGACATATTATCAACTAACGGGCGAGCGGTGGAACTTACCCAGCTGATTCTGGCTTTGGACCGAGCCTGAGCAGCGCTGCAGTAGACGTTGTGGACGCCTGGAACTCCAGCACAATTGTATTTCTGTAACATAACGTCAATAAACTTGAGGGTCAAGATGTGCTTGGTAGAACCTACGATTCCATTATTACCTTCATGGTAACAATGACCATAGAAAGTGTAGTATACCGATCGCTTTCCAAGCGAAGGGGCTGCGGGAACGGTCCCTTCATTAGGGAGAGTGAGTCCAGCAGCTTGCTGTGCTGCGGTAAGGGCGATGATCAGGGAATGAAGAAGTAAAACCATTTTGGAGACTGTTGAGTAGGGACTGTTGAGTAGCGACTGTTTGAAGTGAAGAAGTGTTGTTGTTTATGGTAAGACTTTGGAGCGATTTCCCCACGATATAAATCATAGAGGAGATAACCGAGTCCGTCTCGCTCAACGTTCCTAAACATACTATAGATGGCAGCTCAATCAAAGGTCCCAGTACGGAGTATTTCTTCGTGGCCCGCCTCCGTGAAATATATTGTGAGATATGCGACTTTGCCATCGACCTAGGGATTACTGAGTGGCCGTCGACCTGGGAATTATTAATTGGCCATTGTTATGTACACAGTACAGAGTACCTAGTCGCCCTGGATGCCATCGTTGAAAGTTGAGGAGGTGGAGAGCAAAGCGTAAGGGTAAGGCCAGTATTGTACATACTGTGTAGTAACTACCATAGTACAGTTCCGGAGCGGTACTCCGTACCACGGAACGTAAGGTAATCTTACCTTATAGTATCATCCACGCCTTGCTCTCTGTCCCTGAAGGTGTTGCTTCGTCACCCACGTCTTCTTTTAGACAGATTGATGAGGGCAGGGATCAGCGGGGAGAAGGGACCAGTAGATGAACTCTTAACCTCACTATTTCCTTCTTTAAACCCCACATGTCCCTGAAGGTGTTGCTTCGTCACCCACGTCTTTTTTTAGACGGATTGATGAAGGCGGGGATCAGCGGGGAGAAGGGACCGAGCGTAGATGAACTCTTAACCTCACTATTTCCTTCTTTAACCCTCACAAGGGCTTTCTCCCCCATCCCATTCGTTATGAGTGAACACCCCAAGGAAGAATCCGAGACGCTCGAGGTGTAAATCCGAGACTCTTCAGGGGGAACTTCAGCGAAGTGGAGAAACTTTTTTCGATCGTGTTCGCATTGCTAGGTTCTTGTACGAAGCGTCTTCTACTTAATTTTTCAACACCAAAGATTTCCATAACCTAATATTATTGATTGTTGCCCATTTGTGGCTGCCAACAAGATTCCAGGTAGCCCCTCCGTTCCGATTCCATCACTATCTCTCCCGTATGCTTGTAAGTCTCTGTCACAGTATACACAGTACCTCCAAGTTCCCCTTGTCATGCTCCTTGTAGACAGTAGACGTGTATGTTTGAAAGAAAGGCTCGATAATCTATCTGCGGGATATTTTGCGACGAGAATGGTGCCTTTCGTCGTTGGACTGCTCTGAGATTTGCCCAGTGTTGTCCTCTGGTGTTGTGTCAGCCATCTTCGTCAAAATTCAAGGTGGTGAGAGGTACGGACATCAGTGTTATTCTTTCAACGAGCAAGAATAAATGTACGAATAATTATCCGACGACGGTATTATAGACTAGATGACTAAGGAGAAATCCCGCACTAGGGCTTTTCCGCTGCACTTAACGGGGCAGCTTCGGGGGCATCGGATGTCAACTTTCGCTAGATAATAATACTGAATAAGCAAACATAGGCTTATACCTCCCTCTTAGATTTTCTTCCTCTTTTTTCCTCAATGATAAATTTTCCAGACGTCGTAAAGAGGATCTAAACTAAGTGCTTTACTCTCAGAAAGAAGGCGAAAAATCTTATAAAAACAATTTTTTGGACGGGGAGAGGCTTTTTTGAGAGGGGTTTTTTGGTATATGGCGTTCGGGGTAACCGTGACCCCAGCCGGGGTGCTAGTTTATTCTAAAAAAAAGGACGTTATCCGACGCTTTAGACCCATTACAGTAAAGCGTCGTTACTGAAGAAATCTAACAGAATCTGACGGAGGCGGACCTTCCCTCTTACGGATAAAAGCCAGCCTGGCATGGACAGAGAATCTGCCCCCGCGCTTGAATTCTGCCCCGTCAAGTGCAGCGAAAAAGCCCTGCTACACCGTTATCATCGAAATACCCAAGGCTATAGACCTCTCGATGGGGCGATCTTATCAAGGTATAGCACGGCTAAGGATCTGATAAATGAATGATTTGAGGGCCTGAGCAAGATGTTGTGACTGGGGTCGAGAGTGTCTCATAGCAGACATGGTCCGCGTGGAGAAGGAGGGTGCCTGGTTGGGAGCATCCCTTCAAGACGCTCGTATTTGAGCTTCGCTAATTGCGTCGTTGAGCCGTAGGCAGCGAGGACGGACGGTTTTCTCATCGTACCAAGCGCGCCCCAACTCAGTTTTAATAACGGATGAACAAAAGCCTCCAGTAGGGATAATCCACCAATCAGTGATATCAGATCTCGAGATTTACACGCCGATCAGCTTACCAACCAATGAATACCAATCAAACTCGTTGAAACTGAGTTGGGGCGCGCTGGTAGCTGATAGAATCGCCATGAACGTCTTGGGTGCGGGTGGCGCTCCTAGTGTAGTATGAGTTCTTCGCTTGTACCTGGTAAGGCTGACGATCAGCTTATCCATGATTCTCGGACGCTGGACTACGAACCTCTGGCTGTTGCAACTCAGCGTCGGTTCAAGTCTACAGCCCGCCATTGAGGTGGTTTCCTTCTCGAAATGGCTTGGTGGTGTATAGGTGCTAGTCCTCGCTTTCTGCGTCCTTATGAAGTGGGCTTAGACCATCGATCGAGCAGGCGCGTGGGATGGAAGGTATGCTTTCTACGTTCATGTTGTTCTGATACTCTATCGCGATGTTGAATCGGGGTTTGAGAAAAATGTTGAGTGTGAATAATAACAGTTTGAGGCTCGCCAACCCTGGATTTTGAATGATGTGCTGACCAGACGTGCTAACAGTACGCAGGCCATCCAACAGTCCGCGGCGGGGACGAGTAAGGCCGGGGTGACTCGGCGGTAGGTTAATAATCCGCCGTCGGATTATAGCGTAAATTCTAGCATTCGCCGTATCGCCCGGTAGTAAAGGCGGGAGGGAGAGAATCCCATATAATTATCCTAATTAGGAAGTAGAAGCCCCGCTTATAATCTCGCCTTTTAACCCGTAATCTATTTCTTTCCCGATAACACAGTGTACCGTAACCCTAAATTAACCCTACTTTCGTCTATTCGCCTATTCGCCTATTAGTAGTCTATTAGTAGGACAGAACTTCAAAGTCATGATACTGAAAGCCTCAGCAGTAAGGGAAAAGCAGGATGTAGAGCTCACTATGTGTAGATACCTCGCGTATGGGTCTGCAACTTACATCGCTCGGGATCTTTCGCTCGGTGATTTCTCCGAGCCCGATCGTACAGGCGTATCCATCCTGTCTTTACAACGCCGTATATTCTCTCTTCCATCCTACATCGGCATAACATTAAAAAACACAGATAATAAGAGTAGATCATTCCAACCAGGGACATGGTACTTGAAACATGATCTTGAAACGGCAATGGAGGAATTGGATATAGGAAAATGGGGGTTGGACTTTAACGACTTCAAACGGCCTGACGAGCACAGCCGAGAAAAAGGTGGGAGCCGCGCTTGAGTGTAGTTCTAAACCAGGGGCGTGAAAATAATATTCTGAATCGTAGTTCCACCTCGTTCACGAATTCGTTGACTGAATCGAAAGGGCCGGGCTGAAAAAGTGATCGTTTGGTCACCACCAACACTACTACCTATTACCCCCCTTACACCGTCGGTCCCCTCCCAATCTAAGCCCTATAACTCCTGAACGGCGCAACCCGTCTATTAACATTCCTATACTACCTCGGCGGCGCAAGTCCCCGCTGATTCGTAGTAAAATATAACCACCCAGCCAAAGTCGCCGCTACATCAGCAGCCTGCGCCTGCGCCGTCCTCAAAAACGTCTTAAAGATTAGGTTCTGTATTGGGATGAGGCCGGGGCCGCCGGGGGTATGCCGTTTATTTCTTCGGTAAGTTCGGATTAGAGGGGGAGTAGGAACCTCGCAGAATCTGTGATCAAGAATCAGTGTCAAAGAACGTGGTGTTCATACCTCTTCAAAAAAAAAGAAGCCCCAGAAGACCCGCGAAAGATCAAGTTTACCTAGCCAAAACCACGGCAAGATAAATACGCCCCTTCGGAAGAAAGACGAAGCGTCATCAGCCGAGTCATTATCCCCAAGACTCATGTAGAGAGGAAGGATATAAAACTAAACCTCCTATTTCCCAACCTTAGACATATAAAACCTTCGTCGTCAAGACAAGCAGTCATGATCGCGAGAGTAAACGCTCACCTCTTCCTCAAAAGCTTCATGCTCAGCCCAGAAAAGCGAAGAAGAACAAACCAATGTTCATTAATAGGAAACGATAATAAACACAACATAACAAGCAGTTGATCGCAGCCAGCTGAAGAAGATCATCTTCACCACCGTCCACCAACTAAATGCCAAGAAGTACACTTTCCCTACAACTCTATACCCAAGCTGGTCCAGAAAATTAACCTACCTTAGCAAAATACAACTCGAGAGAAAGCAAGTCCACAAAACCACCTAGTCCACCAACTTTACCAAATATTCTTTGCTCACCAACAAAATACCCACGACGAGACACAGTTATACAGCAGAACATAAGCCGTCAAGTCCAATGCCGCCACAAAAAAAGCATACTAGTAGTAGCGGACTAGTGATCAGAGGAGGGATGCACGTACCTCTTTGTCGCAAAATATGATATATACCTAGTTATTACAGACTAAAGCACGATCGGACCGCTTGCCCCAAACCATGTCACTTCATCCATCATGTCCACTTCACATCCAGCACCTCAGTCGCTATGCGCAATCTTCATGCTCGTCACCTGACTCTACCTTCTCTTCTTCCTATCAACAAGTCCAAAACTCCATGCCAATCCAAATCCAAATCCAAATATAAGGCACATGCTCATGCCCACATCATCGATCGCTAAACGGAAAGGGTTTACTTCTAACCATTCAAGTACGCCCTGACAGCGCCCCCCAATTTGCCAGCTCCTTCCCCAAGCAATTGTGTTAAGTTCTCCAGATCATCTCCAGCGGTGATTCCAAATTTCCGGACAAAGTCCTTCGCCGCAGTCTCCAGATCACCGTACTCACCATCTTGAAGACTGGGGTCATCTTCTGGTCGTCCGAAATATGCGTTGGAAGAGATAGATGTAGCACCTTCGAAGTTTCCAAGGGCTTTCTTAGCCTCGCCGGCTGCGACAGGATCGTGCATGCCGCGGCCGAAGAATTCGTCAGAGGAGATTCCTTTTTGTGTACCAAATTTTTCGCGGGCAAATTGTTGGCCATCGTCTTTTTAGTATTAGCAATGCTGTAGTAATACACACGAATTAGAATACGTACCTTCTACAGCCCGACTCGTCGAACCGAAGCCTCCCATTTTCTTTGCCTGGGGTGCTGGCTTTGTTCCCGCAGTTTGTCCAAACCCGAGACGTCCAATACCCATGCCCAATCGTGCCATATCCGCATCGCTTCTTTCTTTCGAAGGCCCGAATCCACGAGTTGGACTCGTAGGAGTAGGTGAGGTAATTTTTGTTCCTTCTGTTGGTACAGCGGACTTGAACGTGCTGGCGGCTACAGGAGCGGTCTCTTCATCTGGGTTGTAACCAAGTTTTGCTATCCGGTCGGCCTCCTCTTTGGCTTTCTTCTCCGCCTCTTCAAAGTCGAGAGGAACATCAGATGTGATTTTCTTTGCCCCTAACTTGGTCTTTTTTGCGCCTAAAATATTTGGTTTGCGAGTGCCGGCTGCAGAGGAGGTCGTCTTGCGGATTGCGGCAGAGGATGTGGTTCGCGATGTTGGAGCGGAGGCAGGAGTGGCAGCGGATTCTGAGCCATTGAGAGGAGATTTGGGGCGAGCGGTGCCATTTCCATTGGCAGCAGGAGCGAGGAAGGGGGAGGCTGTCCTAGCAGCAGGAGTGCCCGTTCGCGAGGGTGGATTGCTGGGCCGTTTAATGGTAGGTTTATCCCATGAGGAGAAGAAATCGTCTTCGTCAGGTTCGCCAGCAGGAGTCTGAGAGCCGGAACCGGCTGAATCATCCACATCTGTGATCTGAACTTCGCCTGGGTATCTGTACATCGTAAGCCATTATGCGCATGGTAAAAGAGTGTTCCATTACTCACAATTTTTGATCTGCCGTAACTCTTCTAGCCAACTCTTCCTTATACTTGGTGGCCGCAGTCGAGGTGTATTTCGTCTTTGGGTCCTTGCTGTTCAGAGCAGCGGATCCCCCGTGTGTCTGGAAGTATTTCGTAGCGGAGTCATTACCTCCAACTTTCATGAGCCGTAGTTGATCCCATTGCCAGGCTGCATATAAATATCAGCACAGGTGTCCACATGGCACTGCTTTTGTCACAAGCAACGTACTGTCGAGATTCGTGGATCGCACAAAGGAGATGTGCACGCCAAGATTACGGTGGTTCGCCGAGCAGTCGAGACATAGGTAAATGGCGAAAGGGACAGAAGTCCATGTTGGATTCTTTGCGCCGCAGTCAAAACATATCTATTTGGCATATGTTAGTTGCCCCCCTTGGATCTCGGGCCATTGTTACCTTATTCGGGGCCTTTGTCTTGAGTTTCGCAAACAGATTCGTAGACTGGGCCTTGGTGGCAGCGGAAGCCATGATGGAGACTCTACGAAGAGGTGGTTGTATGGTGTTTGGCGGAGTTGTGGGAGTATAAAGCTGTCCTTATTGCCAAACCCAACTCGCATCGTTCGGGCTGCAAGGATTGGTTTGCCAAGACGCGCTAGTGTTATGTATCCTTGACCAACAGATCCAGAGTCTTTCCTTCTCTCGGCTCTCCCTTGACCCCTATTCTTCTTTGACCTTCAGTAAAATCCATGTCTTTGAGCCTCTCGTGCCATTAATAATCACTCGTTTGCAGTGGCGAGATGCCTTCTACGGATCCTCAAAGCTTGATACAAGATGCTGTCGGCGCGACTTTGATAGTACGCCTCTCACAATATCTCGATCCCAGCTTGTAAGCTCATCAAAGGTAGGTTTTCCGCTCTTCATGGGAACGACAACTTGTCGCTTGGATCTATGTTCCAGCTGGCATCCTTACTGTTCTGCTAGCATGTTTCGGAGTCAATTCGCTCGTATCTATAGGCCATGTTTCCTTTCCTGCCTCTGTTGCTTGCATGGTTTTGCTATTCTTCCTTTTACTCAGCTTGAGTATGACCATTGGTGATCGAAGGACTAGAAAGATTGTGTCTCTGATTGAGATTCCGGTAATCCTCCCGATCCTTCAGCCTTCTACTTGACTCACTCAACTAGGGTGGCTTTGCTTTACGATACATCAATGTACTCTTTTGCCCAGCTTTCGTGCTTATTCCATTGAGTCCTTCGGTAAGTGGCAGAGAAGTCGGAAAGATTGTAGCGGTGTTTGGTAAGTGCCTGCATGCATCCCATACGAATCATGTTAATATTGAAAGTCTTTGGATATCTCATCGTGTTTGCCTTTACGGCATATCTCACAAGGGGTCTCCAATATCTGTTCGGAACATCGAAACGTGGCATGACTGAGCGAGGGGAAGAACTTGGCGGACCACATGAGGATATACCTTTGGCTACCAACCACGAATCATCCGAGCCTCCTACCCCGGGAGAATCCAGTGTTCAGACCCCTGGCGACTCTATCCCACCTACGCCCGGAGAGTCCTCAACTCCGTCAACAGATTCTCTTCTGGACCCCAATGATCTTGCAAACGAGTTACAGGCACCGCTCCGGGCTCAAGATCCGGAAAGGATAATAGGCACTGGTGGTCCTCCCACCCACGAACATGTGCCTGGTTCTACAAGCTGGACACGCAGACAAGAAGGCCTTCCTCTAACTCGAGCTCAAGAATGGGCGACCGTTATCAATGCCCGTATCGATCTTTATACTTACACCATCATTCTATTTTTGATAGGGCTCCCGATTTACCTCGTCGCAAATTATGCCATGCCAGCACAGCTCTCTCTGAATATACTCGCCTACTTCTTGGCTCTCGAATTGCCGCCAAACTGGCGCCGCTTTTTGCACCCAGCGTTGGTGGCCTCGGTTGTCACCATCTGCGGAATCTACATACTTGCCATGTGCCGTGGTGACGAATTTCGCGATGGCTTGCTTGCCTACCAAACGAAAACAAAATATCAGCAGCTCTTCTCAGGAAGAACGAACTTGCCCAAACCAGGCGCGGGAGATTTCTTGAGCTCTATCTTGGACGTCAGTATCGTGGCACTTGCATTGCCGATGTACCAGTACCGCCAAGAATTGAAGAGATCTGTATGTAATTTTCGTACTGATATGAATGTGTCCGCTAAAAGGTCGCTCAGTTCTTGCCAATTTTCATTCCAACGATTTCCATATCGATTGCGTCACTCTTCGGATATCCAGTCCTGTGCCACGCTATTGGCATCTCAACTGCTCGGAGTTTATCCTTCCCAAGTCGCAGTCTCACTCTTGCTTTGGCGACGCCTGCGACACAAAATCTAGGCGGTGATCTCAGTCTGGTTGCCGTGTTATGTATTCTGAGTGGCATCATGGGCGTTCTCATTGGACCACAGTTGTTGGACTTGCTCAAAATTCCGCAAGGTGAGCATTGATGTTTTGGACGTTAGGGTCGTTGCTCACTTGTTTGAAGATGACTACATCACTCGAGGTGTGACACTAGGAGGAAACTCCTCCGCCATTGCTACAGCCTTGCTTCTTGTGACAGACCCACGAGCGGCAGCATTCTCGAGCCTGGCAATGGGCTTGTTCGGCACGATCACGGTGGCTTTGACTTCGGTGCCTGCTGTGGCAGACATCATCGTTCATCTGGCCGGGAAATGAATACCATTCTTGGTTTACACATAACAGTACTGAGATTCTGCTATGCATCCCGGCACAATACACTCATGTGCGCAGAACAATGAAGCCGATATTCTCGTTGAGACACGGCCGTACGAAGCAAGCGACGCCTGTTATACAGTCTGCGCATGTATCTGGTCGACAGTGGTAAAGTGGCCGACCTTGGAATTCAATAAGTGATTGAATATCAAGCCTAGCATCTCCAAAGTCATAAATCATTACCAACACCTTCATTTGTAGAAGTTCATCAATTTTGGAAGAACTTCTGTGTTGACCAAAAATTGAGAGAGTCTTGTGCTTGATGTCTAATCTCTCTTGAAATGCATATTTATACTCCTCACGATGCTGCTGTAAAGGATGCGTCCTCAGACTCAGGACCACTTCTCTAACCACGTCTCTATCGGAAGTTTGCCGCCACCTTTAATAGTCACACTCGGTAAAAATAAAAATAAAAAACCTTGCCTACCCACTTCTGCATCTCAAGTCGTAGAATCATAGTCCTCACACTTTCTAGGCACCGTGTTCCTCCAAAGCAGCGACTTAACGCGATATGACTGAGTCTCGGAGAATATCATCTCCGCATGTTCCAACGAATCCCTCTTCCCTAAACATCATTCCGAAGCCTTCGCTAACCGCTGATATGTAAAGAAGGGCATCCGCACCCAATGACCCAGTAATATCCTAATCGCGATTCCCAGCAGGGAAGCGAACCTGATAAGGCCTGATAAGGGAATTAATCTCCAACCATCTCAAACAGAAATCGAACTCATCAATGAATCTTTGAAGAGTTATTTCACAGTATGGAGACACACTAGCCTATTCAATAGCCAAGTTGCTGGACTACCAATGTTTCCAGGCTCGTTCATGTGTAGGTTGAAAACACACCCTCCTCTCACAGACGAGTACACCACGGTTTGAAGAGGGCGAAAGGGAGGACGTACACGACCGAGAAATGCCGATCCCCAATCCTCCGCGAACAAACACAAGAAATGTGTCGCAAATCCATTCGCTCTTAATGGAAGCTTGAGGAAAACCTGGCTAGAATAATCGAAAGGGAATAATGATACCCAGCATCGATATTATCCGTCGCCATCGCTACCGCCATTTTATTCTCTCAGTATCATACCATAAAACCCTGACGACGATTGAAGCAAGATACAGCACAGACAACATTTTCAAGCATATACGTGATGTCAAGGACCAAAGAAGTCGCCCTTCTCCTGTTGTCCAAGTTTTCCAACAATCAATTTGTTGCTTGTCACGAAGCTATTGTTACAATGCTTTTGTACAGGTCCTAGAAGCTTTTCAGATGCAGCTTTCGCGTGAGCAAGGGTACTAGCGCATGGTAAGTACATACAAGAACAACTTAACAACCACTGCCAAGTACTGTTGCCGAAGGGTTTACCGAGGATATTCCGAGCCTCGGTTTCAGGCTCTTTCCCGGGATACTGAAGGGCCCGCGTCCAGCTCAATTGTCTTTCTCAAAATGATCAATACGGACAAGGTGTTTTCGAGGATTTGAGCGCGAGCGGAAGTACAGATCGGTGGCAGAACTTCCGACATGGTTGGCATGCGTAGGGGCATACTTCGTACTTGCCAATCAAGTCTTCCGTCACGTAAAATCTTGAACCTGATGATAGAATTCTTCATCACAGACAGACGAGTGTTTATCCAGTAATGGAATATTGATCCTGTGCCTCTAATCGCGAACACCATGGAGATGGGCACATTTCGTCAATCTCACCCTGAAAGTGGGCTGAAACGTTGGCGATGTAATCTGGTGACCAATTTAGCTACAGGTCACACGACCTTGTCTATTTGTTCACGTTGGTGGCAGCGAAGACTGCGTCATTGCCACAGCCTCAAAGCATTCCCGTACCAAGAAGTAATCTGGAAGTCATTGTCCATATAATTCGAATTGATCCAACGTATATCATATCTCATCATTCATGAAATCTTCCAAAACCTATGCCTTGAGGCCATGCTTGTTCTTGAGTTCTTCAAACCTCTTAACATACTCTTCCTGAGCTTGCTCCTTGGTCAAACCGGCCTTGACAACCTTCTCCCATGCTCCGTATTTGTATTTGCCCTGTAATCCGAGTCAGTTCCTGACTCATTGGTCTTATTCAGGAGTTGCGCAGGTGGCTGTAGCGGGTGCAATCAAGGAGGGTAACCGTGAAGTCGTACCTGGAAGTCGAAAGAACCTGGCTTCTTCGCTTCAGCAAAGTCAGCTCCGCTAGCTACTTTGGCCCAGCCATAGAACTAAAGAACACAAGGGTCAGTCCATGACATGCCAGAATGAGTTGCAGATGATCCATCTTACATCAAGCTGATCCTGCTGGTCGCCGCCCTTGAGGTTTTTGGCGTTCTTGTAGGCGTCGTCGTATTTCTCCTGGATAGACATGATTGTTAATGTAATATGGAGTTTGAGTAAGGTGTGGTGAAAGGCGGTTGGAGAAGGTTATTTGTTGTTGATGGGCGGGTTGAGTCGGGTTATGAAGGTTGAGACTCGAGGTGAATGTGACTGCGGGGCATTGAAAGTGACGTGCGTGCAGTGGGGTTATGGATCAGCAGGGGTAGGACACCTGTCAAGTGACTTGAAAATCCCGCAAACTTGGTGCTCCTTTTGAGGATATGGGAATCCTCGGAATCGAGAAAATGGACTTCTTAGTCTTTTGGTCCCGAGCGTAAACGTTCTTTAGGTACGTTAGAATAGCCCGATCATGTGACGTGAAGGGTGTGGACTGGAACTTGAAGGCTTTGTCCCGGCCATGGCGGTTTGACGAGGCGCGGTGAACGTGCCCTCATTGTAGAAACCCACAGTACACGGAGTTGCTGACAATAATGCACCTGTGGCAGAAGACGGCCAGTCGGTGGGAGTACCTATCCCAACTTCATGAGCATGGATTAAAGCAACCGATGGAGGATTAACAGTTCCATGTTCCGTTACACTCATGCTGTGAGTACTGGTACCCGCAAAAGTGAATACTCAATCTGGATCCAAGCTCTTGTCATGTCCAACATCACTGTTAATGTAGCTACCAAGCATGGGGAGACGCACGAGCTGAAAGCGACCTGCTCAAGAGCGGAACCATCCTGCCCTTGGCTTGTCATGCTGAGGGACAAGTCGGCATCTGCGGTGCTTCCTGGTGCACCATTGGCAAGTCTTTGTAATCGCCGTATGTGGACTGGTGCTTCGATGAAGGTACGGTACGGGCAATATGGACAAGGAAGAAGCGGGACGCTTTCCCCCTCTCGGTCTTGGTCGGAAGAAAAAAGCAGGGACAAAGAAGGCTCTGCTCAACCGCAAAAGTCTTATCGTCTCCGCGAAGCATCTTTTTCCAACCACATCAATTCCTCTTTTCTTTTGCCCATACTCCCCTTTCGCGATCCCCCGTGCCAAAGATGGATACCGACTCTTTCCACAACAGGAAGGCTGTCGACTCAAACCCCACCCTCAAGGCAAACAATCCACTTCAGGCCGACTTCGAAGACGAAGTCATTGGCAGCGACCTGGATGAAGACGAACGATACTTGGTAAGACCGACATGGACAACCTCGCCGCTGCTTTGCCAGTGTAAGAAAGTTTGAATTGGGAATCCTGCGCGCAAAGTTAGGTGGTAAGTATCGCCCTGGTCGAAGGACAATGCTGCTCTGAAACGACGGCATTGTCCAACGGTTTGACTCGTGGCACGCGGGTGCCCCTTAGCCTAGCCTTCGATTCTGGATGATATCCAATCGACGAAGACGGCAATGGGGCTGAGATTATACCGCTGAACTTGATCGCTATCATGAGCGCGTAAGGAGAGCTATGAGAACTTACCCTCGAAGCCCCCTGCACAACCATTCTTTTACTAATTCCAGTCAAGCAAGCCTTGGGTTACAAGCAGGTAAGTTTGCACTCTCTTCTGAAGGTCATTTGCGGCTAATAATCTTCAAAGACTCTCCATCGATCATGGAAATTCTTTGAGAGTTTCGCTGCTAGTTTCGGTAGATATCATATCATGAATCTTATGTTTGGTGTCGGCTTCTAATCAGCTAAAGCCGCGTTATACTTCATCGGTGGCATTCGGGTCACCTTCTCAATCGGCGTTGGCGCTGGCGGACCAGCAGCCTATTGGTGAATATTCTCTTGTTGATATGGCCGATCCCTTCATCTGATCGTTCTTACAGGTCCAGCTATATCGTTACATGCATATTCGTTTGTATTACCGCTGCTGTTTTGGCCGAGATCTGCTCCGCACTTCCTGCTGCCGGCTCGATATACTTGTGAGTGAAAATTAACCCAATGCGACATGGCCTAGTTCTCATGGTCTACAGCTGGGCCGCTGAAGCAGGTGGTCGCCGTTACGGTCGACTTTTTGGCTTCATTGTAGCTTGGTGGAGTTGCACGGCTTGGACTACATTCCTTGCTTCGAATTGCCAGGGTGCCGCGAATTTCCTCCTCTCCCAGATCAACGTTTTCGCTGTGGACTTCACGACCGATGTCAAAGACGTCAAATTTCGTGCCGTACAATGGATCGTCGCTGAGATTTTTCTGTTCATATCTATCGGGATGAACTACCTGGATCCGAAGACGTACCGCAACATTTTCCGTTTAGCTACAGGCATTATCATGCTTGATTTCTTCTTGAACATCATCTGGCTTCCAATTGGTGTGTCCAAGACTTACGGTTTTCAGTCCGCGAAGTGGGTGTTCACAGAGACTGCCAATGCAACTGGCGCGCCACCAGTCTGGAATTGGATGCTCTCCTACTATGTCACTGCTGGTGTTTTAGTTGGGTTTGAAGCCAGTGGCCACATCAGTGAGGAGACTCAAAACGCGAACATCACAGCTGCTCGAGGCATTTTCTCGTCTGCTGCTGCTTCTTGCGCTCTCGGCTTCCCAGTCCTTATCTTGTTCTTGTTCTGCTCGCCGAGTCTGGACGTTCTCTCTGGCTTCGGTGGTCCTCAGCCGTTCGTAGGACTGTATGCTCTGTCATTAGGCCACGGCGGACAGGTCTTCATGACCATCATCTGCATTCTCGGATTGATTCTGGTAAGATTTCAGGGACGATCGTCGTGGTTCAATCGCTGAGTGTTACGTAGAATACAACTGTGTCCGGCGTGGCAAGCTCGCGTCTGATCTGGGCTGTCGCTCGTGATGGCGTCCTTCCATTCTCTGGATGGATTTCGCAGGTCTCAGACAAGAAGGAGCCAAGAAACGCAGTGACGGTGATGTTGGTGACAGCTGCTTTGTTGCTCTGCACCATCCTGCCCTCACCTGTGGCCTTTTCTTCTCTTGTCAGTGCTGCTGGTGTCCCCACCATCACTGCTTATGCTCTCATTTGCTGTAAGTACGATCGTGTAAGGTTTTGTACCAGGCGAGAATCTAACAGCTTCAGTCGGACGAACTTTCATCACGCCTGGTCAATTCAAGCAAGCCAAATGGTCTCTCGGCCGTTTTTCATGGCCATTGACTTTCATCGCCTTCGTGTGGAATACATACCTGGCAGCTGTTCTCTTTTCTCCGTTGTACTTTCCTGTTACCGCCGACACGTTCAACTACTCTCCAGTTATCTTTGGCGGTATTACCATCTTTGCTATCCTGTCCTGGTGGTTTACGCCAGAGCACAAATGGCTACCAAATGCTCGCTTGGGTAAGGTTCATGACATCGTTCAGGAATGAGTCTGGCCGTGTGGTGGGGAGTCTGGTGGCTTGTAGGATGCGCGAGTGAGTAATGGTTAATTAGTGGTTGGAAGCAAAGAGAGTGGATGTTGATTCGTGTTTGAAATATTTGAGGAAAGATTGAGGATGATAAGGCTGCTGCAAGCCCTTTGCCGTTGGGGGAGACATAAACATTCCTGCACGTGCATTCTTTTCCCTTTTTCCTTTATCTCTATTATTGTTCTACAATTCCATCCAGCACACCCTTAATCATCAATTGCCCTTGACCACGCACATTGGATATATTCAATCCCTTCTGGCACGAAACAGTCTTCCCACACAATGTAGCGACCACTCGCTGCTGCGTCTGACGATGGACTTCCGTGTGAGCAACAGATTTCGGCCCTCGACTCTGCAGCATCACTCCACGCCTGCTCCGACGGTGACAACAATGACGACCCTACAACAAAACGCCAGAGATTGACGATGCAAGCGCTCGGCGACACGAATGAATCCCGCGTTCTCAATGATACACACGAGGACGTGGGCGAAAATGCTGTTAACAGCCCCGATAGCAACACCGTCTTGCTGGATTTCCAGGTGAGCTCATGGACTCTGTTCCCTGCTGCTATTTCTCAGGATCCCACTCTCATTTGTTGTGGCACTTCTCGACCAGTGCCTTTTCAATCATGAATAATCTTAACGACTGACATTTCATCAGGAAAACAGCACGGATGGTGAACGCATTCCGCCTTTGCTTCTCAGCGTCCCCAAAGACATACGGTTTCATATTTTCGAGTACTTGGTACCACGGCCTGGGCTCATAACTTCCGCGCGGGAACGGACACAAGTCGATTTTCTTATCGAATACGGGGAGTGACCCGCCAAAATGTCGCCTTACTTGACCGAAGGCTACTTCACCAGTCTTCCTCACACCCTTTTGAGAGCTTCTTATAGTGACGGTTGCGAACCAGTCATTCTTCGTGTCAATCGACAAGTCCATGATGAGTTTGTGAACTTCATGCACAAAAAGCTCACCTTTCAAGTCGACATCTTCGCCGATCATAGAGGGAAAGGTAAAGAGTGGCATCTCGGGACTGGGGCGCGACTTCAGATTTGCTCAAAGATTGCCACGGTCCGCGAGCTTCTAGATCTGAGCTGTCTAGTCAAGTTTGTACGGAAGATGGCACTCCGGATATGGATACCGAGGAAAGTCGCGCAGGCTCCAAACTATCCTGCCGAGCTATCCTCTGTGTCTGGCCACGCGAAGAATATTAAAGAACACCTGAATCGACTAGTAGTTGCACTCATGAAACTCCTGTGTCTGAAGTCTTTGGACGTGCGGTTCCAATTGCACAGACAACGCGCCGAGAGCATATTCATACATATTTGTGGGGTTGAATGTGCTAATGTTTGTTTTTATCTGGGTTACTTGAGTTGTGCAATTGCTTTTGATACAGGCCTTTGTGCTTGTGAGTATGAACTTTGATCTACTCCTGATGAGTTGCCATAATTGCTTCTTGCCGTATCAAAGGGAATGGGCTTATCAAGGGAAGGAACACATTTGTTATTATTGGCGAGTGGTTCATGTTGCGGGTTGTTTTATTTATTGGGTTGTCTTCTACTCAGAAGTGGCAGCTGCCATTTCTACGTGTTCACATTGGGAACGATGGTTACTTCATTTCTCTAACAGGAAAGCATTGGAATTGGTGTCGTGTAAAGAAGTAACATCTTGAGCTACCACATGATGTGAAAGTAGTGAAAAGCTAGTAGAACTCTGGCGGGAGCTTGAAGAGCTCGATCTTGGGAGGATCGGAGAGCTTAGTCTGGAGCGTCGATCGCGTCGTTCTTGAGGGCTGTAATTAGTGGCAAGTCTGTCGCTAGCCCGTCGGCCATGGACGAATCTTCAGTCGCTTTTCTTCTTCCGTTGTCGCGTAGATCTGGTCGTTGATGGGCTGCGTGAGCTCCTCGGTCTTTTTATGCAGTAAGTTCGGTAGTTGCGTGCTTACAGAGGTCGAGCATCGTATCGAAAGCGTCGTCCAATTGCTGTAGCTAACCTTCAGCGGCTTTCTCGTTTCATGCCATTCCGAAAGCGTATCTTGCATTGATTATAATTTTTTTGAGGTTGGCGACTGCGGTGTTGGAGGCTTTGAGATATTCGTTGTCGTCGCGGCACCAATTGGCATGTCGTCGACAGTAGCGTTGTCGAGATTGTCGTAGACGGGTGGGTCAGCGGAGGTTGAGGGGCCTGCAGAAGATGATGGTTCTTGTTTGATAGACTTGTTAGGGCCGTCGCTATCGTCTTCTGTGAAAGCTTCCTGGAATGATCAGATAGTTTGGAGCACCATCCCGCACTCGATTTAAGACAGCCCAAGGACGAACATGCGCGTCCCATGAAACTACGGAACAAATTTAGTAGAGAAACATGGCCTGCCATTGTGCGTGTGGATCGATAGAGTTTTGGAGAGGCGCACGACTTGATACACACACGCCTCAAATTCCAGGTGGATGCTGTTACCCGCCACAATTTTGAGGATGAGGAATGGCATCATTACCAATGAGCACAGATTTTTGTCTGCTCGGTTAAAGGCCTCACTCCGGCATGTCTTGCATCTCACCTGCAGTATCTACGATGTCTTTCCACCAAGATTCGATTCACGCGCAACTTAACAAAGGACGGCAATAAAACGGAGATGAACAACAGCGCCAAAGCTATCAAAGATCATGCTAATAGTCTCGTGTTGATCATGCAGCAGTCTCCATCTCTGAGCTCCAGATGATTCGAGAGAATCGACTCGAAGATCCGCCGAATGGCTCTGTGACACAAAATAGGAGATTTTTGAGACGTCAGTCCTGGATGATCAAGAGATAGCAGAGACCATTTCCTGGTATCTGAGTCCATTCAAGCTTCTGCGCAATATCAACATGAGCTGGAGATACATCTCAGGTAACTCACTTCCGACGTTTTGTCACATACTGTGCATACGCGAGCTGTGCTAACAATCTCAGCAGCCAAATTCTCCAGCCACGTCCAGCAAATGATAAAAGACGTCAATTGGGAGTGCGAGGTGACTCGTCGGTGACCGCGGTAACATTACTCTGCCTCCTATTCGCGAAGCCCAAACAGCACGCCGCGCACATGTTTGACACACTAGGCCAGCTCGAATTCAAGAGACCATAGAAGGAGTGTAGTAGGCTGCTGGTGCTACATGGAAAGCTTTGGGTAGCGCAAGAGACTGGTGACATGGCGGCCTTCCGTCAGGCGCAGAAGGAGATTTTGATGTGCTGGAAGAATGCTCGGGACAATCTGGAAGCAAGTATGAGAAGGTGTTAGACATGTCGGATGTTTGGTAAAAAGGGCATTTCTTCTTTCCCATTCGAGGAAGGTAGATTTCGACACCGGGTATCGAGATTGTCTGCGACCAAGGCTGGCGACGGGATTTGTGGGAGAGCCGTAGAGTCAACAAATGTTCAGCGTGGTAGACATAGAAACAGTGTAGCATCCTCAATGTTACAATTGAAGCTCACCAGTAAAGCTGGTGGTTGAGGCTGTCTGAAATCCTTCCAATATGACTATCTGAAAGCGGCATATATAAGCAGAATAGCCATCGTTGCTACTGCTCAGGCCAGGCTGGAAAGGTGGCAGAGCCAGCCCGGTTTCTTCATTAAGTCTCGTCTCTGCTCCATGAGTTCACCGTGGCTCCATATCCGTGGCATGAGAGACAAGCACAATTCAGGCCCCTCCTGCGCCTTCCACGCGATTCCAAAGGAAGTCTGGAGCCTGGGGCTCAAATGTCTGCACGTGATTTGCGACCAATCACAGCGTTCTGTTATCTTTTACCCGCTCTTAGACGCAGGCGCTCAAAGTTTAATTTTGAATATGAGCCTCGAGACAACCACCACAACGCCAAGACCCATGATGGCTTAACAACCACCCCATGAATTCGCGCCAAATTTTCAGAGCTGCTTGCCAACCCATAGAAGAATGTACTGAAAGCTTAGCGCGTGAAAAATGATCAAATGAAGCCTTCGTGGTGGTGTCGGACGATCTCTTGATTTTGGACCCTCAGCTTTCACTGACTTCAACTCACACCATTGTGAACCCTGAATTAAGCGCGATATTGGCACCTGAGCATGGTCCGAGCTCTTTCATCTTTGGGGATATAAGCTCGCCGCCCTCGCCCTCAATTCTATTTTCTCACTCACCATCTTCACCAACCAACACATGAACATCACCTTTACTCTTCTACTCCTTCACCATCATCCAAGCTCTTGAGCAACACTCATCTCTTCTTCCAACTTCACATCACTCACTCACTCACTCACTCACCTCATCCTCACTCGCGCTACCGACAATAACAACACAACACGCGCCGCGCAAATTTTCCACAACCACAACAATCTCAAACCCAACTCACTGCCTCACCTGCCTGGCGGCAATTACTGTTAGTTCACTCCATTCCTCCAAACTCTTCAACTAACTAACAATGACCAGACTTCACTGCGCCCACTTTGCGCTCACTCTCAAACTTTTCCCTGCTCCATTTTGCGCTGACGACCTCACACACAGTTCACTCCACGTCAAAGTCAAAGTCTCCGAGGTCACCGCTGGCGTTGCTTGTCACAGCGCCAGCGATAACATTCTAACCACTCCCAGATCGCATACGACTCGCAAGCCGCCCCACGCGCCCCGGAGCCGCTCTCAGGAGTGCCGCGACACTTCGACTAAGACGCTCTCAGGGGTGCACCAGCGACAAACCTGTGATGAGCGACGTGGTTTCAGGTTTTTCGGCTGCCTGTTCAGGTTTTTCGACTGCCTGCTGCTTTGGTTGGTCCCAATTCCTCCGTCAGGAAGGATCAGTTTCCTCTGCTCCACATGTCTGGTGGCGCCCAACATGTGATGAGATGTGGGGTTTCTCGACTGCCCAGGATCAGTCAGTGTCATGTTGCATGCCGCTCTGCAACTCTCCGCGGTCCCTGCACGACTCTGTCGGACACACCGGCTGACATACTGCTGTGTCTATTGTTCCAGTTCGCTACTAGTTGATGGTTGAGGGTCGGAGTATTTCTGTGGAAAACTGCTTCGGCAGAGCTGTCTCGACTGCTTCGGCAGTCAGTCTAGCCGGATTTCATTGCTCAACCTCTTCCCTCTCACTGGGCTCATAGCTTCTGGGCCACATCGCATGGGGACTTTGAGGGCCTTTGGGAAGCAACTGCGGCGACGGCATTTCGGAGGAAAAATAGCTAGGAGCTCTGGGTTGGATGCCTTGTTCGGGAAGAAGCCTCTGGGACGGATTCGACACCTGAGGGGTGGACTGACATTGCTGATGGCTCAGTGGAGGTTGAGTGTTGGAGGCTGCCTTCATGGTGGCTAGGCCTCAGGGCCGCAACGAGTAAGTGATCTCCCTCTCCATTGTTTTCTTACACCCAGCAGTGATCTCTGAGACTTGACATTTTGACCTTGGTGGACCTGGTGGAACTTGGGATGGAGGACTGGTTGGTGGTTAGCTTTAGTCAATGAAACTGTTTCTTCTTCTTATTATCTTGTGCCTTCTGATCGCCCAGATCGCGTTGAACTTTCCCTTGTCTTGACTTGAACATTGCTCTTGCTTGACATTGTTTTCTTCTTCAATCCCTTGATTCTTTCTCGGTCTGTCCAAGTCCCTTCTCAAGTCCAAGTCCCTTCTCAAGTCCAAGTCCCTTC
>JEMP01000083.1:0-57231 GCA_000738655.1 Venturia pyrina ICMP 11032 | reverse complement strand
CTCAAGTCCAAGTCCCATCTCAAGTCCAAGTCCCTTCTCAAGTCCATGCTTTTCTTGAGTCCATGCTTTTCTCAAGTTCCACCCCTTTCTCAGATATGCAAGTCCTCTCTCTAATCCAAGCCCTACCTGTTGCATATTTATATCGTTTTCCGTACTACTACCTCGTTTGCCTCTCACCATTAACGCTAGAACAGCAATTGCCCACATCATCCGGCAGAAGATTAGAGACGCAAGACTTCAGCGTCTGTAAAGAAACGTCTCGATACAAAAGAGTCACCATCTAGATGACTTTGTTATGCACTAGCTCTATGGCAGCAGTCAGCAGTATGTTCGCTGTACCTGATGGTTAGATATCGGTAGGAAGTCAAGAAGCGGCTCGAACGCAATTTATGCAGCGTCACTTTATCTCCTGGACCCTGACCAAACGGGCGATCTGACACTCTACAATGAAACACATGTCGTGAAAGACGGCATAGATAACGGCGAGCTGTATTGAGATGGTAGCCGATGAAGTCGTTGGTGTTGAAGATGGAGGTCGTTGGATTTGCTGATGGCATGTCGTTGGTGGAAAAAGGGCAAATCTCACGAACCTCGGAGTTCGGCTCGGAGGCAGCGGCCCGATAAGAATTGTTCCGAAACCACACCACCTCCCCCCCTTTTGGGTAATCTTCTCTTCTATGATTCCCTCCCCAGATCCTCATTAGCCGAATTGTTGTGGAGCTGACACGTCTCCATCTTACTCGATCTGCCGTGAATTGTATCAGCTAGAAGTCACGGAAGCGGTCTCGGCTTTGCAATTCATCTGCCACCTCTCTTCCTTGCATGGCGGGTGATGACGGGTCGCAGCGGTGCGTCTTGATAAAGGCACGATGATCCTACATGGGACGTTGGCTGCAAACGCGTTTGTGGTCAGACATCTTTTCCAAACCCTTTGTCCAAACGTAGCCGTTCGAACAGGCTTCTAGCTATTGCTATATATCTTCTTTGCTGCTGTAGAGGACGAAGCACAACCTCACTACCATGGCGTCCACTCCCAAAGAACAGACATTCACAGCCTACACCCCTTCTCAAGGCAAAGCGTATGCAGAGGGTCGACAGGATTATCATCCTAACCTCTATCGCACCATCATCGAGAAACACACGACTACCGGCGGCCAGCTAACTACTCTCGTGGACATTGGCTGCGGTCCTGGTCCAGCCACGCGTGCTCTCGCTCCGCACTTCAAAGAAGCAATTGGTCTAGATCCATCCGCAGGCATGATTGCCGCTGCTCGCTCACTCCCAAATCCCAACACCATCCGTTATGATATCTCCAGCGCCGAGGACCTGGGTCACAATCTGGATCCTCCAATCCCATTGGGTAGTGTCGACCTGATTACTGCTGCAACTTGCGCCCATTGGTTCGACATGTCTCGTTTCTGGCCTCGTGCCGCTCAAATGTTGAAACCAGGCGGGAGTGTCGCGATATGGACGCCTGGTATGCTACGCGTTCATCCCAGTGTTCCGAATCATGTTGCAGTCCAGAAAGCCATCGATGACCACGAGAAAGAATATTTGATACCTTATTTCGCCCCTGGGAATTTCCTAGTGAAAGACTTGTATCGCGGTTTGGCTCTTCCTTGGAACCTGGAGGTGCCGGAAAAATCTTTTGACGAGAAAACCCTTTTTCGCAAGGAGTGGGATTGGACTGAGAATGGGGATAACACCTTGGAGAAACTGCCATTTTCGATGGACATGGTGGAGAAGTTGATGGATACTGCGAGCCCTGTTACTCGGTGGCGGGAGGCGCATCCAGATCTTGTTGGCACCGATAAGGATGTCGTGAAGGTTCTTGTGGAGGTCATCAAACGGCCATTACACGAGGCGGGAGTTGAAGAAGGGAAAGAAGTCATTAGAGGTGTCATGGGTGGTGTTTTGTTGGTGGTGAAAAAGAAGGTATAAGATTTGGGACTCTCGAGGATGGAGACCAGTGCGGTCCAGTCGGTTGGAACGCTTTCCTGCTGCGTAATGGTGCTCTAGAATTCAGTCTCGTTTACATTCGACAGCTGACAAGCGCGACTAGCGACACACGTCCGCCTTGATCGTTCCATTCTTACGCCATAAATTTAAAAGACCGCATTGTATTGTCCGTAATACAGATTGGTCGAAGATATGCCCTCTGTAATCTTAACCTAAGGCTAACGATGATGAAGTTTATTAGCAGCACAACACCCTTCTTCATTTCCAGAGCCAATGCCGAATACACGGATATTTGGCAACACCAAAAAAAAATTGCAATTACGCCAAATACTGACGAAACCAGCTCCAACCTGGTCAGTTCCTCACCTAGCTTCCTTAGTTGAAGCCCTGTCTCAATAAAGTCGAAGACTTGATTCATGTCACATCTCTCCAACCACCGGCCTCGCCCTCCATCATTTCGCAATTGCTTGCTCATCTCCGCACCGATACTTTCCGGCCCTTTTGCCGGATGTCACATATATTGGTATTCTTCCGCTGGACTAAGCGCTGATCCAAAATTAGTCGATGGGGGCTCATTGCATTATAACCTTGAGCAAACAGGCTTTTCTCTCGCTTTGTTTTTGAATTTAATTCAGGGTAGGCGACGATGAGTGGAGGTATTCGTGAGTATGAAGACCTTCGGGTTGCTCTTCATTGCCTTTTTCTGTTCTCGATCAGGTTTTGCCAGACATAAACTTGTTATATCACATACTTGACACACCACCGCTTGGAATCGGTAAGAGATTTTGTTAGTTGGTTCTCCGACCCTGAGGACATTCATGGTGATTTTCATGGCATGCGAGACCATGAGCCTTTTCATTTTGTAGCGGTTTTGCTGTACAATCTGTTTTCGATGCGTGGTGTTTACATCCTTGAATCAGACTTGGGCAAAAAATCCACCCGGAAGCGAACACTGCCGAAAACAGAAGTAAAGCTTGAATATCACCGTCTCGAGCCGAGTTTAGGGTCTTCGACTGAGGTATAAAAGCGCATTTCAATCCTCTGTCATGGATCAACAAGAACGATCTGAGATTGGTCCTACAAATAGTGAGCCTGCTGTCCTTCAGTGCGTCGCGCGAGCGCTATCTCAAGAATATATCAATTTGGAGAGGATGCAGGAAAACAGTCATACGATCCAACAGTTAACCAGGGCCTTGAACCATGATGAACATGATCATCAATATGTGATGGGGAAAAGGAATCCAATTTAAGCGCCGACATATTTCCTTGAATTCCCGTCGCCCTTTTCGCCTACACCAAGCATTATCGACCTTTCTGCCGCCAAGAAAGAGACGTGCCGCTTTGAAAAATCCGTTTGGTGTTGAATTTTGTACCGGAGCTGATGAACGGCCGCACCAACCCCGCGCAATGAGTGCTGTTCTGGCAGGTTTCAGTTGTTCATCTTGCTTTCGTGTCAGGCCAGGCGTGTTAGACATCGAGACCGAGGTCTGTTGTGGATTTTCGCGAAAAGAGGTTTTTTCTCTATCTGGAGGTATGGTGAGAACGAGTTGGGTTCGTGCTCTCTTTCTTGTAAGGGTCATTGCGGTCTATGACATGAGCATCCTCGTCGTTGACCTACGTGATTCGAATAATCAGTGGAAATCATTGTGGGCTTTACTGTGCCCCAAATCATGATTCATGGAGATTAGTCATAGACAGTAATCACTGACCATTGTCAGGTATGAGCTATGGCAACCCTTGCACCAACGGCGTCGGAAATATCATGCCGAATCGATAATTTTCAGTGCGATGTCGCCGGGCAAAAGGAAGCTGTTGTCCCAGAAGTCATGACCCGAAAGTGATTTGGTAACGAGTACGGAACATCGCCCAGGAATAATGGTCGCCTTTCGTTGAATTATTTGTACATGTAATCTTCGTTGAGTAAGCTAGCAAGCATAACCATCATGTACACGTTTTTTTTTGCGTGGCTACTGCTGCCCTCTAAACCTTCGTAATCTGCGTCTTGTCTACCTGCCTCCCCTGCGATCTAATCTTGCCCTTGGGCGTCATTGCAACGAAATCCACATACCTCTGAGTATGTACTCCTGCAAGAGCACTCCGTGAAAACAAGTATGCATACCATGGACTTCTCGACCTTGTTCACTGTCAAGATCGAGCCAAGTGATTGATATTGTGACTAACACCTCACACGTCCGCCAACCTCTCTCCCTCGAAGTCCTGCCTCAACTTCTCAAACCCAAGCAGTCTTTGTCGAATTTCTTTCCGCTGCGCACTCAGCTTCTCTGAAGTTCCCTCTTGCACCCGAATACCCTCGTCGATTTCATTCATTTCCTTTGTGGCCATCATATGAATGATAGGCCCAAGTCGCCGAAGTCGACCCATGTCCTCTGAGATCACGCTTTGGTCCTCTTTCTGTTGAGCTATAAGCTTGCGGTAACGATCTTTCTTGTTCCTCACCTCCGTGAGCCAACGTGTGAAACATACTTCTGCGGTTTCTAGCCTGGTCAAAACGGCGTTCATGGGGCTCGTTTCACTTTCGACGACAGGATGCTGGGTGGACATTGCGATGGGAGTCTTGGACGGAGTTGGCAACCAAACACGATGGGCTGGAAGTCTTGTGCCAGTAGATCGATCTTGTGGACGTACAGGAATCGAGTGAACTGGTTCTTGGTTAGAAAACAAAGCGAATGTGCTCAAATCGAGTATTGACTTACCTTTCCCGATTGTCGGCGTTGAAAAGCTTCTGCGTTCATCGCCTGATATGTGGCCTCTAAAAGCAGGCGTACCAGTGGATGAAGCTCGTCGTCTTTTTACCATTTGCGATCGTGGGCTCCCATCTTCTTCTTGCTCCCGAGGAGCTGTACCGCGCTTTCGAGGTGACGGCACGATCGTAGACGTAGTAAAATCTGAGTCCGAATCTTCAATGATGCCTTCCCCAGATGGGGTAGTGTACGTCAGTGGATTTGCGGGAGCGAATTTTGCCGGTGTTTGCAATCTGTTCAGGTGAGCTCCAGCATCATCGACTCTCCCAAGTCGAGATGATGTTTTCAGCCTCTTCGTGTGCCTTGATCTGGCAGAGTGGTTTGAATTTTCGCTATCATGTCGCTCCTCATCTTCTTCAAACTCACCCACATTGCGCTTCTGCGTGTTAGGCAACACGATTGTGGATGCATTTGATTCCGCATCTGAGTCTGACTCCTCATCCTCACAAGATTGCGAAAAATTGGCTAATGAGCGTCCGTGAGATGATAGCGAAAGGTCCGCTAGACCGGCAGGCGTGAGCAGGAGATTTCCATTTCTGTCAATTCTTAATTGTCTCAAAGGTTGACGTTGTAATCGACGATAAGTAGGCTCGTTAGGAGGACTTGGAGGGACTTCGGATGGTGGCTGATTCTCCTGCTCCGACCCATATTCAGACTGGCTTCCGTCATCCTCAAACATGGCGATAGTAGACTCTAGAAACGAGGTAGTGCTGTCTTGGACGGTCGTTGATGAAGGTTCTGCCAAGTATTGATTCCATTCTGAGCTGGTCGCGTCAACCAGTGAGTGGCCTCTGCGTGGAAGCCCGGAAATTGGTATTGTGGGATTGGTGTGATTGTCCATATCAGGGTCCACTCTTTCAGCCTCGTTCATCAACAAACCTGGTGGTCGATATTGACGACCCCCAACAGGAAATTCTTGTTGTTCCCGTTCCTGCTCCGTCCACCACTCATCGCCCTGAGACTTCTCGGACCGGGTCGATGGACGCGGAGCGTCAACTGTGGGGTGAGAGGCTAAGCTGGTCCTGCTTTTTTCTCTGGTGGGAGTTCTGGGGTCCGTCATTTTTCGTTAGAAATTGGCCACGGCATGTGGAGAAGTGGAGGTCATCCCGGGAGTCAAGTGGGCTTGTGAATGTTCAATCAGGAAGTTTGTTGCTCGCGGACCTGGACAGTGAGTTTGTCGGGGTTGATCAAAGAAGATTTGCACAAAAAATATCGGGGCCAAGTTCCGTGCTCAGGTGCGATAAGTGTTATCCCACGTGTTTCCTCCGAAGTTTGAGCGCATAAGGCTGCTAGTGAACACCGGGGTATTACTGTGTTACTGTTTGTGTCATCAGGTTCTTCGAATAAAGGAAGGACGAAATCGCTATTCCAAAGTCGATTGTAAACTCTTGCTGAAGGCGTCCTCGTCGAGTCCTCGTCCGATGAGAACAACTTTTCCGCCTGCCTTGCCATTCGTCACTGCCGCCTCGCCATTTATGGTAGCAACACCCTCTTTCTCGTCAATAAGCTCAAAAACTTCTCTTACTCCTTGTAACAATTTCAAAGAACCGTCTTGAAGCACGATGCGCCCTTTTGTTCGGTGGATCTCGAAATCCATAGCATCACCAACCTGGCGATCTGGTAGCACAGACTCCCATAAAGCAGATCGCAGCCACGCATCTAATTTTGACAGTTGTTCTCGTGTAAGAGAAGGAATGGGAAGGGTGATAGTGGATATAGTTGGGTCCAGGTGGCTGTGGCCCTTACTGGCGAAATCCAAATCTTCCGCACTCACGGCGTCATAGGCATGCAAGTCTAGTAACACTCCCTCAAGCTGTGGAATCTGGCTGTGAGAGGTAACATGGACTCGAGCCAGACTGTTAATTGATTGTATTCGGGTCTTGATGCGCGACAACTCGTCTGCTGAGACCAGGTCGGACTTGTTGATAACGACGACATCGGCATGGGAGATTTGAAGATGGGCAGTTGTGAGCTCTGACCCATGGCTTGAGTCTTCTGAGTGTTCTTCTGGTACAATAGGCGTCTCATTCAGGCTTTTCGATATATTTTTGGCATCCACGAGGGTGACGATTCCGTCCAGGTAGATTGTGCTTCCAAGACCATCGTCGACCCAGAAAATCGGAGCTATGTTGCCTGGGTCTGCAAGTCCAGTTGTCTCCAGTAGGATGTAGTCAAACGTGCCCTGTCGTTCCATCAATGACTCAATAGCGTTCACTCCTTGGTCTCTGTTTCGATGAGTAAGAACCCTGAGACAGCGAAACCATGGGACCTACTTCACAGAACAGCATATACATCCATTGGATAGTTCAAGCCATTCTTCTACCTGCTGACCATCCTTGTTCACGGTTAGGCTTTTCTCGATATCAGCGGCTAGCAATGGGATTAGTTTGGCGACGATATTCGGGGGGCAACATGCGACAAACAGTCTCCAAATTCTGCTTTGTGATTAGCAGAAGCATTCAATTGCCTCGCATATATCATAATTACCATTCAATATCACAGCAATCTTCTTTCCATGCCGTTCGTTGAGAATGTAGTTGAGGAGTGTGGTCTTTCCAGCGCCCAGGTAGCCTTTCGTCTCATCAGTAACGAGCATAGATGAGATAAAACAGATGATAAAACATGATAACCGGCCTTGAACAATGCAGACAGTACCGAGTAAACGTTGATTGCATAGAAACGTACCAGTCACAATGGTTATGGGTACTTTGACAAGACTGAGATCTCCCAATTTGGTGTCGATGAGGTCTGAAGTTTCTCTCTCAGCACTCACAAGTAGTGGAGGAGTATCATCAAGATCTTCGTCCATCATGAATTTGCTGAGAATTGAACGTTGATGTTTAGGAAGCAAACCTGGAACCAAAGTTGAGATGGACTGGGAACTAGTACACTATGGAGCTAACCCCCTGCCGTGCTATCAACCACCACTATCACGCCTCCATTCCAACCTCATCACCACTTCATGCTACGCAGCCGGCTACGGCTAATGGACCTTTCCTCCCTTTACACATACCAAAACCGTAGACCCGCCACATCCAAAGCCATGCCCACCGTCGCCTCCCTCGAGAAGCTCCAGCGGGAGACTCTCGCTTCGCACATCTTTGCCAAACCTCTCTCTGCGCAAGACAGCTCTATTGCTGTTGTCGACGTACGCGATTCTGATCACGTCGGAGGTCACATCGCTGGTTCAATTCATGCGCCGACGCCCTCTTTGGACTGGAAGATGCCAGAGCTAGTGCGCACATTGAAGGACAAAGACGTTGTGGTCTTCCACTGCGCGCTGAGCCAAGTGAGGGGGCCAGCTGCTGCGCTGAGATACTTGAGGGAAAGGGAACGGTTGGTTAGTCCGAGTAAGAGTGAGGGACAACATGGAGATGAGGAGAAAGAGGTTGATGGGAAGGATGGAGAGATTAGCAAGAGTGGAGAGGACATTAAGAAGAGAGGGGAGCAGAAGGTCTATGTGCTTGATGGTGGATTTGTCAAGTGGCAGGAGAAGTATGGGAAGGACAAGACGCTAACGGATGCTTACGCTGAGGATATATGGGCGGAGGGGTATTGAATGTGAGAAGTAGACGGCATTCAGGCATTCTCCAACCACTCTCGATCGTACCCACGGCCTCAGTCCTGCTCTAGGCCGGCGAAGCAACACCGACACGTCGTTTTCAACATGGCAACGATGACGGGATCTGTCCATCCTGTCGATTTTGCAAATGATCGGAGGAGCTCGGGGCGAGAATAACAATCTGCAGATGATTTTTATGTGTCTTCAGAAGATTTCTGAACTTCGAAAAATCGGACTATGCCAGATATGTCGAACTCCCAAGCCAGGAACTCGAAGAGCACCCAAATTCGAGAAGAGGGAAGATCTTCTACTAGTTACCGTTCTATCGACTTCCCCAGACGCCATCTATTTGCCGTTTACTTCCAGGGGACGCGATTTGATCGTCTGCCAGAAGTTTATATATCCTGTATGTAGATTTAGTTTCTCAAATTGCGCCATATATCTTCTTCAGACTGGTGCGTGGCATCTGCAAAGTTGTTCCCGTTTCTGAAGCACTGTTTAATCGATTGCATGCTGATGCTAACCGTCGCCGTCACTCAAACACTATCGCCATCGTTACCATCAATTGAATTTCACTTTGATTCATCAATTTCCTTGCATGATCGCAAGTTGTAACTGAAAGAACAGGCATTTGACCAGCAAATTTCAAGTTGCACCTGGCGGTGTTGATAGATTATGTACATGTCCCTTGTCTATGGTGTATAGTCCTTTTATGTACCCGAGGGTATAGACAGCGGCGTCAGTGGATGAAATGACGTTTCTTCACGCTCCCCTTGGGTTGTCCGTCCACCGAGCAGTCGGCCATGAAGGTTGTGATTGAGCAATCCCGGGCAGATAATAGCGCAAGTCTCGACTTCACTTCAAACGTGTGGAGATGAACAGCCATTTTCAACTACTCCAGCATGTTCGCATGGTTTTAAAAGTAGCAGTTTGTGAGTTCTGTTCCCGCAAAGTAAGAGGCAATTCTCTAACTCCTGGTTACGAAAGACTGCAAACTGATGTGATGAAGAAAAGTATCTCGGAATGAGAATCTACACCACCAAAAACAATGCCTAATGGGATTTTATGATCAAGTTTAAGAACGACTGCACCCGCAGTTAAGTCTCCAATCATGCAGGTTTATCCTTCGGGCTCACGGAAGTCTCCTAGCCGGTCAGGAAGATAGTCTGATCACTTCTCTTCTGGCTGTCATGGTTGTTATTCTCGAGATTTTTGTGAGTTTTTATATTCATGATATACACCACTTCGTACTCAAAGAGTGTGAAATATTAATCGGCAGTCTGGCTGATCAATCTTAGGCTGCGTCGCTTCATTTTATTCCAGTTGATTTTGTGGGCTAACGCTTTAGCTATATATACAATCTTTGTGGGAGATTCCTTCACCAATGATGACACCGGTCGGATCGCGTACTTAGTGGTCAGCAGTCACCTCTTGATATTCAATTGAGTCGCGCGCACTATATACACAGAAAATCCCTTAGGCCCCGTTGATGGCCAGCAGCACCCACGAGAGTCGCGCGCATTGACGAGGTAATGGCCAGCAGCACCCATGAGAGTCGCGCGCATTACTTACCTAGAGATTTCTAGTAAGCTATCGGGCTCATCTAGTTTTTGTCTTTTTTAGGGGGGAAAGATCGCAGAGATGGTGTGTTCGAATCCCGCGTAGATAATAGCAGACGAAAAATAATTTCGAGCTGACAGCCTGCATAGAAAGCTGTTATAGAATGTGTAGATCGAAGAGGGACTTCTCAATATAGACATACTGCTTCCGCCTTTACTCCGTACCTCCTCTTAACCCTTTCTTACTCGAACGTATCTTCTTAAAATTAGATTCAGTTCCAAATCCGGCGCTCCTTTACTGTTGCAGATGGTGTAGCCTCTCACGCCCTTGACGAGAGGATTGATAGGATCTTATTTGATTTGATTATACTTTTCAAAGCTAGTGACACTGTAATGGGTACTCAACAGTTTTTGTTCTGATAAGAAATAGATGGATATGCATTCAAGGAGAAGAAGTCTGCATGGAGAAAACTCCATCGAACCGTATTTGAAGTTTCTGATGATGAGCGTCGAAGTCGATGTTTAGGAAGTGCCGGCCCGAGCCGCCAAACTATCAAGGGCTTAGGGCCGAATTTCTCCTGACCTCATTCCCAACCTCGATTGCGCCCCAAGCTCCGCAAAAGATCCTCTCTTCCATCAAATCGCTCTCTCAGCCATCATCTCCCTCAAAGTCGCAAAAACGCCCTCCCCAGTCAACTCCAAACCCTTGACGTCAACGCCCTCAAACATCCTCACCTAAACCATTAGCCCCAACCCCAAAAACCACCCTCAGCACAAAAACAGAAGAACTCACATTCAACCCAAGAACATCAGGCGCATCCTCAAACCCCTCCATCTTTTGATAAAACCACCATGGATCGATAACAACACTACTCCCACACTCAGGACAGAACTTATGATCAACGCTTTTAGTATTGAACCGGAAGTTTTTGAGATTATCCCATCCGCTGAGCCATGTTATATCTGAGCGAGGAACATAGATGTTGAGGATGCCGTTTCGAGTGCAGATTGAGCAGGAGCAGCTTGTAATACGGTAGGGAGGTGTTGTAAGGGGTTTGGGGAGGGAGGCTTTGAAGGTGACGAGGCCGCATTGGCAACTGCCTTGGTATTCGTGGGGTGGGTTGAGGGTGGTCATTGGAGATAGTGGTGTTTTGAGTTTGGGGAATTGGCAGCGTGGATGACTTGGGAGTATGAGGAGACTACTAATACGAAGCATATGATATACTAACAGGAATCATGGCAGCCTTGTGCTGCTGCTGCCGGCTGACTGCAGCATACGAGAAGGCAGCGCCATTCCGTTTCGGGCAAGTGGGGCGGGCTGGTCAGTCATGTTCTCATAATGTTATATTCATGTCCGATCCCCATAAACTCGTCGACAGTCTCATTGACGTCGGTTATCACAATCTTCCTCCTCGCTTCATTATTTTCGAGGAACAAAGAGAATCGCACCCCGTTCTCAAGCACTCTCACTGTCACCACTTCCAGTACTGGCCTTTTCGCCATCCCGATCGCCTGAGCATTCCTCCTTGACAAAAGCAAAATCGCGCGTGAACAAAGTTAAAATAGCAAGCAGGCCTGTCAACGCGACAAGAATCCACCACAGAACTCTCAGACTGTCCACAAAAGCATCGACAATCACAATTCTCTGGGGATCAAAAGGCTTCAGTTTCTTCACTTGACTCACCAAAGCAACAGCATCTTTGCCAACCTCTGGACCTAATCGTGCCGAAATCTGGTTCGAGAAAACAGATTGACCAATCGCAATCCCACAAGCCTGCCCCAAGGCTCTAAAAAACGGATTCATCCCCGCTGAAAAGGTCTTAACTCTGTTCTTCTCCTCGGGCGAGCAGTTTGCGCGATTTTCGGACGAGGCTTGCGTTGCGAGTGACAGACTCGCAAATAAAATACCCAGGCCAATGCCGGAGGGGATATTAAGAATAATCCAATCAAAGACTTTTGTTGAGGCGTCGAGGAGATTGAGTTCCGCGAGTCCGTAAGTGAAAAGGATCCAAGCGATCAGACTGAACGGTTTCGTGAGATGGGTTTTTGCAATGAGGAGACTGGTTATTGCTGTTGAGGGGCCAGAGAGGAGACATTGGGGGAGGAGTGCGAGACCGGATATGAGCGGGGAGTAGTTGAGGGCTGCTTGGTAGTAGAGTGGTAAGTAATATAGGAGGCCAAACTGCTGCGAGGTGTATTAGTTCGAGCGTCATGTTTATTTTCAAAATAATACTTGCAGAAAGACCATGGACAAGATTCCCGAAGTAGCTGATGGCGGCAGTGCGATCGTTTAAGACCACTAGTGGTATCATGGGATTAGAGATTAGGCCACCATAGGAATATATCGCCCAACCAAAGAGGACAACGATGCCTCCGATGAGTGGAACTAATGTGCGCCAGCTGCTCCATGAGTATATTACTCCTCCCTGGGATTGTCTTTAGTGCTAGAAAGTCAATACGAGACAAAGAAGACCCACCCAGGAGATTGACATCAGGATCAAGGTCAAAGATGTGGAAAGCAAAAGGCAGCCTATCCAGTCAATCTTTTTGAGTCTTGCCAGGACAGATTCGGGAGACTTTTGCTCCGTATGCATGTAGAACATGACCAAGAAAAAACTGATAGCAGCCAATGGCACGTTGAGCCAAAAGATTCCACGCTATAGTAGTCAGTACGGGCTTGAAATATGACTTTTAACTTACCCAAGAAAGGCCAGCAAACCCTCCTCCAATCACGGGGCCGCACACAGTGCCTACTGTCCATATCATACCAATAACACTGGTATACTGACTTCGCTGTTCCAAGGTGAAAAGGCTGGCCATCACGACATACGTCAGTATGATGAGGCCACCGCCGCCACAACCTTAGAGACATCTTCCTGCAATCAGAGTGGCAGCATTTCGCGCCAGAGCACACACAATCGAGCCGACTGTGAAAAAGAATAAAGCCAGAAGAATGGCAAACCGCTGTCCAAAAGCCGTGGTTGAGACAAATATTGGTTGGAAGACAGCTGAACACTGTACGAAGGCTGCACCAGCCCAGTATATCGAGATACTGTCCGCGTGAAGCTCTTTTGCGATCGTCTGAAACGGATGTAAGCATTTCCATGTCTGATTAGGAGCACTGAGAGGTACTTACCGGCAACGCTACTGAGAGCGCAGTTGCGTCAATAGCGCAAGCCAAATTCCATATGCATAGTCCTAGGAAACACAAAACAGTACGCGTTCTGGATTTCTCTGGCATAGTGGACATGGTGAGAGATAGAGCTGATAAGAATGACTTTGCCTACAAAATCTGAAGCTGAGATGAGTATTATAAGATGGTTACCCTTGGAGTTCGAACACTTGGCATATCGGACAGCACCGAAGCACAGCACATTTTGGAGGAGCTTGGGTCGTTGAACCAGGTCATGAACCTGCATTTTACTCCCAATACCCTGGAGTGCCCAGATCCTGGTCGTGCTTTTCTCGGTCACTCCGTGCTCTTCAGCGCTTCGCAATCAAGGAGAATGTCTCGAGTGATACACGAAGCAGAGCGTTTGCAGTGAGGATGAGGGAGGACGTCACCGTACGGAAGCACTTGATGCAGATACATATGCATGGGTGAAGCGAGTGCATGTTGGAAAGCATATTCCAAATCTGAATTAACATGATGATTGGCCTTGAAAGACGCCCTCGTAATTGAGACCATGGGATATTGTTAAGTCGAACAAAGTATCCCGAGCAGTTGGATCTCTCATGTACACTCGAACAGGCAGTCACATATGAGGATTCTCTGAAGATGCGGACCGAAGCGACAACCCATGGCAGGACTCTGTGGTGTAACACGATAGATTGTAGTCGTACAGGCTGCATATGCGAGCCATGAAGAATTCTATGGCTGCACCATAGCCAATGAAGCCGCAGCGGGGATAGGGCCGTACCGTCCGGCAGAATCTGAAGTCCAATGTGCCACGCGAGATATGGTAGCTGAACAGACAAAGAACACTCGCCTCTGTATTGAGGTGTTCCCGCTTTCAACGGGCATATAGCGATAGCATGGTCCGGAACAGGACCTTAGGCCGGAGCAGACAGCACCGCGAGTCGTGGGGAATACTGGTGTTTCAAGGATGACAGGTGTTGGTCTTTGGGCGGATTCGATGGTAGAGACGGTCAACAAGACTAACAAGGTAATCATATCGAAGTCGAGGTTGATGGTGGTGGTGCAAGTTCCGGCCGTGTTTCCAAGGGCCCCCTGTAAATTAGGCGGGGTTAGCGCCGGACACTTCTACCCCGTGCCCGACACCTGCATGAATCCCCAGGACCTGCAGGTGGAGTTTCAACCAACATCGATCCTTCCGGAGAACCACCAAGCATCAACCAACATGAATCTCGACAACACGACGTCCCGTCATTCTCGAGATGGACCACTTCTCAATGCATTCACCAATCACCAACAAGTTCAAGAGCAGAGCAATGGACGCGGGACCACACGCACTTCGCTTCTTCCTATTCACGACTTCCTGTACGGTCCATCACCGACGATATAGGCTTTTTCCAGAGCATTACTCTTACCTGGCCATATTTCCGATCCTCCCTATCAACTAGAGTTGTAACCGCACTGCTAGAGACAACCGCAATACCTTTCACAATCCACAGGCGCAAAGAGGACAGTGGAGCAACACTGCAAGGGGCACGCGCAGTGGACGTAGCAATACGGTTTCAGTATCATGAAGCACTAGACCTGTCTTTCTTCTCCTCATCATCAGGCTAGAATTGTTTCTAGATCACGAAAGAGCCTTGGGATGGTGCTGGATGTCTCCAAATCTCTGCTTCCGACGATGATCGCTAGAAGCTTTTCGCTATCGGTTTTGAGTGAGGAGGAACTCAAATCTTACGACACCTTCAAAAAAAATTCCGCTGAAAGGGCATGAGATTATCGATCTCACTGTGATCTGTGCCGTGGTATCTTGATATTTGCACGCTATCCCCAGCCATATTCGTCCCAGCTCGTGTTGGAGCAGCAGCTACTTTTATGTGGGTCCGATATCCTGCCTCTTATCGTACGCACTTTTCCCTCCCACACGGTTTTGGTCTTCTTAATTGGCTGTTCGTTTCTGTCTGTCTATCATTATATTTCCGGGCCGGAACTCATGACCTCCTGCATATATTCAGACTCCTCGCCCAACCATGCGCTTTGCCTCTCGCGACTGGAATTTATTTGGACGACCCTTGCAGCTCTTCGGCTACCCAAACACCTCCGGTTACCCAGGTGAATCCCTTGCCGGGATGGACATGCGTTCAAATTCAGACATGTGCTAGTCTTCAACGTTGGTATCGTACCAGAGCGATATGATGATGCAGACAGGTTGGCTCCTAGCTCTCGGTCTGACCGATGTGTATCTCCACTTGAGAAAGACTTGGGTGAGAAGTTATCGGAACCATGCGATTCCAAAATGCCCGCGACGACAAGCCTGGTGAGTGAACACAAGCCATGGTGACAATGACGGATGTATAAAGAGTTCTTATCATGGACAGTTTCACAAAATATTAGTCCTTTTCTGAGCCTCGTTCCCCTACTATTATCAGCCTAGAATCGATACTGGTTTACTAAATCTTTTCTGTTTCACAGCAAGTTTTCTTCGACATGTCTACGGCAAAACACAGATATTTATTTTTCACAGAGAAGCGTTACAGACAGTTTCTTGACAGAATCTTGTTCGTTTTTGTTGGCTTACTGCTTCATGCACTGTTCGGGGCCGCACGACACCTCTCCGACGAAACACTTCTCGGGCATGTTGCCAGCGACAAGCACCTCCCAAAACTATCTGGAACACTTGCTTGCAACACTTCGGTGCATGGCTATGAGCATTTTGCGGATAGTCTTATCAAGGCTTTTCGACAGACCCTGTTTCCTGCACACTCGAGCGAAAGTTCCAAGGATTTATACCAAATGGCATGCCCTCGACTATCTTGGTTCGTGGATGTCTCAAGAATCTCTTTTGTCCTGGGCTCATGGTGGTCCTTGGTCATATACTCTATTCGGGAGATTTTCCCAGATAACCATTGGATCACACTCTTCGCAATCATGGCTTTAATTATCTGTCTCAGAGTTATAGCTTTTGTTGCTTCCGGCCTCCGTCTCAAACGATTCTCTCAGCTCAATACATGTCTCCCCGTCAAGATCAAGCCGAATCCTTTCCCATGGAAGCTTCGAAGATACTTCGAGCTTTTCAAAATCGATGCAAACCTCCTCGATGAGTATTTGTTCAAGAAGTACTCTGAGAACGGCCTTACTCATGGCCTCGGCACAGTTTTGACGAAGAGAGTCAAAGCCATCTCGACAATCGAAGCTGCAAACTTCAAAGCTGTGCTCTCCACTAACTTTGATGATTGGGAAAGACCTACCTTCCGAGCTGGCGCTGCGCGACCATTCTTGAAGGTTGGAATTCTGACGCTTGTGAGTCAACTCCCTACACAGCTTCTTTTCCTCCCCATCTCTGCCGTCTTGTTCTGGATGAAGGTTCTCTTTCGACTCACAATGTTATGAAGGATGGTCCTCATTGGGCATACGCGCGGAAAGCCATGAAGTCTCACTTCACAAGGAAGCAAATCGACGATAATTTGGTGGCAAGTGAGCGACATCTCCAGGATCAATTCCATGCATTGGGACGTGTGGACTACAATGGATGGACGGACACGGTTGACCTCATGGTGAGTGTTATCCTCTCGAACCACAATGCCCTCTGACTAACCTCCCAGGACTACTTCTTCCGCTTCGCGATGGACAGCTCCACAAAATTTCTTTTCGGCCTTTCTGCTAAAACACAAGTCTGCGCTATGGTTCGAGAAGGCAAGATGGATCCGATACCACACATTGTCGGTATGGATGGCTTTGAAGAAGCTTTCAAGCGTGTCCAAACTCATGTTGGCGTGAGAATGAAGGTAATCGACAATCTGAATACTAAATCTTTAGTTTCACTGACTCTCTCACAGGTCGGACGATCCTACTGGATGGTCGACGGTTACTCATATCGCAAATCCTGCCGAGATCTTGGAAAGATCAAGGACAGCTTCATTGCTGCCGCCATCGAACACGCCAAAAATCGCCTTACCGCTCACAATAATGAGCCCCGAAACGTGATCGAGGCATTAGTGGTCAACGGCCATGATTTCGATTACATCTCCAACCAATGTCGTCACCTAATTATAGCTGGCTTTGAGACAACCTCCGCTTTACTTGGGTTCTCATTCGCTCTCATCGAGCGACATCCAGAAGTCTATCGAAAGCTTCGAGCCGAAGTCTTGTCATAGTTTGGAAATGACCTCGTGCCACTTCAGCCTCTCAACTTCGAAAATCTGAAGAATTGCAAGTACATGCAGTATGTTATCAACGAGACTCTCCGCCTCTATCCTGCAGGCCCGAGTATTCAGAGAGCAGCCGTCCGTGATACTGTCTTACCCCGAGGCGGTGGCCCAGACGGAAGTTCGCCCATCGCTGTGCCCAAGAACTCAACAATACAACTTGGCATTTATCTTGCTCATCGCCGCAAAGATATCTGGGGAGAAGATGCCAACGAGTTTGTGCCTGAGAGGTGGGAAGGCAGAAAGAAGGGTTATGGTTTCATCCCTTTCCTTGCAGGGCCACAAATCTGTCTTGGTCGCGAGTTATCTTCCACTCTCCCGTTACGTCCTGTGCTGATTATTTTTTCAAGAGCAATACTCGATGACTCAGGCCGCGTATGTGATTGCTCGCTTCGTGATGAAGTTTGATGCTATGGAAAAGCCAATTGGACAGGATAACTTGAGAAAGGTAAGCAAAAATCCTCTTCCCATCGAAGTCAGAGCCACGATACTGATTAAGCAAGGGCTGGCAAACGGTGCTTTCGCCTGGAAATGGAGTCAAGCTCCGCCTGCGAGTGGGAGAAGACCAGCGCGTCTTGAGCGCGCTTGCTTTCCCATACTAACGCAATCTTTATTTTCTTTCTTCTCTTTGGCCTTGATGGCGGGGTCACGCTTTTCTTCTTCCAGTCAATGAGGCTGCAACGGCCGCAACGTTGGGTATTTGTCGTTATCCACGTGATTGATGAATATGAAACATAAGCTTCATAAACTCACTTTCCATCAATTCAAGCTTTATATTTATGGCACTTCGCCGACCTGATTGGTCTCAAACGCCAGTGACTCTCCCCGCATCCTGAAAAGCCCCAATCATGACAAAGTTCGTAGATTGAGACACGCGCATCCCGCGAGCTCTGTTTTTCGCGTCTCCATGTCTAAAAACTATATCGTCGAGAAGCATTCCATCGATTCGGGGCCCGATAAATTCACCTCTCCCTTAAAACCATGTTTTCACTCTTTCTCTTTCCCGTTGTAGCGCACGCCGCAGTGATAAGTCCCCGACAGACAACCGAATGGAGCGATATACCAACAGACTTATTCCTAGCACCCTTCCTCTTCGGCTCACTGGGAGGACCACCACCTCTCATCAAACACGAGAGTATCAAAAACCTACAGCCACAATTGAGTAAACAGGCGAAACGACAATTGATTCGGTGGGGGCCTTTCGATGTTCCTGGGATTCCTGCGCCTAATGTGTGTCATTTCTTCCCTGGGTCATCTTACTGTTTCTTTCGGTGGGGAGAGGAGCACTGATGTGTGATTTTAGGATACAGCTGAGTATTCTGCTACCATGAGTATGGATCCCATTGGCCATGTTATCAGCGCACTTCTCTACGACGGGCTTCCCAAGAACGTAACTGTTATCGCTGGGAAATCGGATTTGGTATATGCGGATGGGGGGAGAGCTGATATAAGCAATGGTGTATGTCCTTCCCCCTCCGAGAAACAAAACAAAAAAAGGACAAAAACACAACATGGACGATCCCGCTGTACTAATTTCTTCTGTTTATTTGGGGGCGCTGTAGTTATACCTCCACCACCTCATTTCCTCCGACGCTTCCAAACCACCCCCAGCCTGGATAAACACCTGTCCCGGCCCCGCCGAGTTCCCACTCCCCTCCCAACTCGGAAATACCTTCCTCGGTACTGGTAACGACGAAGCAGGCGTTACCTATACGAACTCCCAATCGAATATGAAAGGAGGATTCTACCTCAAAGACGATTATATGGGATTGCAAGTTGACGTGGTGAACTACGATAGGATTTCCAAGAAGATTTTTGTGGTATTTGATGTTGAGTTTTTGGAGGGGAGGACGGGGCCGGATGCCATGTCTGTGTTGTTGAGTTTGACGGGGTGTAGTAGTCCTGGGTTCGTACTTGCTGCGCAGGAGATTGTGTTGGAGAGTAAGGATTTCCAGGTTTTTGAGGATGGGGGGATTATTAATGCCAGTGAGTTTTTTTCTTTTCTATGGGAATGTGTCTGGCGGTCGTTTTTGCTGACTTTTGTTCCTTTCTAGAGGGGCATTTACATGTAAGTCGTGCCCGAAAATTTGGGAGAGGGAGTCTGACTTTTTAAATAGGATGGAGGTGAATATATGGAGCTTTACCTAAATGACAAGCTGGTTTGTAGCTCCAACGCAACATATGGAGGTGGATCGGGTACGATGAAAGCGGATGGGAAAGAATGGACGACGATTTCAAAGATGTCGGAATGTGAGGATACAATCCCGGTGAAGAAAGGAGACAATATCAGCATGAAGTCTAGATATAACACGGTAAAGCATCCTCTGTGAGTTTTCGAGTGGATGGAGTGGTTTATACATCTAACAGTCGTACAGGAGACAGAGTCTTGGTGAGGAACGAGAAGCCATGGCGATGTTTTCGTTTACATTTTTACCGAGTGTGTAGCGCTTGCAGTCGTGCCGAGATGACATCATTTGATAACACCTAGTCGTCAAGTAGCTATGTCCTCATGTTCCAGGTGTTACTAACATGCCCTTATTCTCATCGCAGAATGCCTTCGATGCCTTTCCGATTGGACCTCATAATTTTGCCCCGATCCTCGACCGAAAATCGTGATCTTGATGCTCAAGATCCGTCATCTTTAAACGATTCATGGCCAACGCCAAATTTCCTTGTTCATCACTACTCGTCTGGAGTATGCGCCGAATCTTGGCCTGGGTTTGCCTCTCGGTACTCGAAATATTTGATGAATCGAAAATAGCCCGCAGAAACCAAGGCGCCCAACAACGGTCCTACCCAGTAAATCCAATGGCTACGGCCAGAATTAGTGACTTTGCTCGACTTGACACCGACGCAGTCCACTTACTATCCAACGAAGCTCCTCGCAGCAACACAGGGCCCAAAACTTCGCGCGGGATTCAACGATGCTCCTGTGTAGTAAACACCGGCCAACTCTGCTACAAAGAGTGTCAGACCGATTCCGATGGGCGCGATGAATGTGTCTTTCGATTTCTCAGCGGCCAGCATCAAGATGATGAAAATAAGGAGTGCAGTTAGAAACATCTCGATGAATACACCTTGAACAATGGAGACTCCTGGTGCCAGTGTTGTGGCTACGGTGGAGATGGGCCCTGGAAACATGCAAGAGACAAGTGCCGCAGCTGACATCGCACCTAAGATCTGAGCAGGAAACTGTGAGCATACAGTTAGCAAGAATTAGCAAGTCTATCTTGTACAGGGTCTTACCAAGAACAGGCCGCGAATCCAAGGAAGTTTGCCCGCTGTGCACAGTCCCAAAGTAACCTAATCGTGAAGGAAGTCATTAAAGTATGCGCTTCAAAAAATTGGTACAGTGTCACAACGTACAGCTGGATTAAATAATCCACCACTTATCCTATACCAACCCCAAGCTGTCACTAGGAGACTAAATCCATAACTAGAAGACAATATTAGCTCACGAGTTACATTCCTTGTGATCCTCGCACGCACCCTAAACTGATGAATACAACCGTCTGTGCACTGTTGGTTCCATCAGAGCGAGCTACACTGGATGCTTGGTCGACAGCCATGAGATGAGTACTGAAGCCAAAATATCTAGGAATATCAGCTTGCCATATAGGGATATCCGTGATAGAAAGCGTCTTCATGGACTTACAAGAACATTACAGTGCCAACAAATTCTCCGGAGGCGGCAATGAAGTGATTCTTGATGCTTTTCCTTTGCTTAACGGGACTTTGTGGCTCGTCATAATGAAAATCGTGCCATGCATGTCCAGAATTTGGACGCGAGTGAGGAGAGTAAGGTTTTGGTCTAGTGGTCATTGTAGATGCTCACGCAGTGAATACGAGACGATTGGGAAGAGATTGACAAGCAGGAGAAAGCTTGCAAACATCCAGATATGGATGATCCCGATGTGTTCTATTGGCATGGCAATGTCGAATGCGCCAGAATAAGTCCATCATGACGCGCCAACGCCATCATGAGTCTCGTGTCTCAACGGCAGAGACTTTTGGAACTATTACCCTGAAGCTAAGAGACGGAGAGTCGTAACGAGGGTTTTGCGTGGGCTTTGAGGTCTCTAATCCATGTTGTCTGGTCGACGGGAGATTTTAGGCTTGTTCATGGGTGCCTGCTAAAAGAAATTGAAGCTTTCGACCAGCGTGCAGGCTTGGGCATTCTTAACAAGAGAGACTCTTTCAATTTAATAGGCTTGGATTTTGAGCTTCCCATACTAAAAGAATTGAATTTGATCCCAGGATTAATAAGATAGAGCATTTGCAATCATCAAAGAGCTCTTATCACGTGATTCATGGGTTCCACCTTAGAGCCTCAGGCTCTTCTCCCATCTTCATCTCCATGCAACGCATTCCTTCGAGACTTCTGCTCTTCCCGTCAACATTCATCAAATGGATCATTTTGTCGTCATAACTTCACTCTAGAGGTCCAAGATATAACAAAAACGTCAATGGAAAACGCGGCACGGAAGAAGCTCGTCGAAATACCCAGCTCATTGGACGATTTTTGCATCTCACGATGGAGCTGCATGTAGCCCGCATTCAACATGGTTTCGCCCATGCAGGTCAACGCATCCTTTCTGATTTTCAAGCAGCCCCTCAATCAGTATCGATCATCACAGGCTCGCTGAGCCTCAGCGGTGGAGTCCGAGATCCTCAATTCTCTGTATCGCATGGCCTAGACGAGCTTTGCAGCACACCTCTCAGCTCAGCTGAAGGTGCATAAGAATCCCAAGCTGTCGCAAAGAGGGTTTGCATGCGCTGAATACTCGTACTCAAATATCGTGATTTCGCCGACGAAAAAAACCGACTCTAATCATAACATGGAGTCTACCACTGGTATACGACAATATGCTCACCAATCTTCTGGCCTTTGGAAGATGTATCTGGAGAGAAGCAATACTCGCATCGTCCGACAAGGCAATATTGCGCCTGTCGAATTCTTGAACCTCGATACCGTCATCAATTCGTACATTTCTGGGCCAGAAATACAGTGGAATCCATCATTCGCAACCTTTCAGTCGCGAGTTGAAATGCTCTCCAAGCTCCATCTTCCCCGGCCACAGTCACCACCTTCTGGATTCCCAGAGATCATCCAAGCCCCCTGGACATGGGATGGATCTGAGTATCAGCATTGTGAAGATTATGTCTTGCAGCTCGAGGAAGGACGACATCGTAGAGATCGAAATCGTGCTTAAGTATTTCAAGGGTAAGCTCTACACTGGTTCAGTCATGCTCACACTGCTCATTGAAACCACCAAGGTCTGATTGGACGTCTGAACTTTGACAACCTGTCCAAAGAGACATTTCGCTTGCCAAACCTGGGAGCCAATTGGAGCAGACAGCCTTTGAACTCCATTGCGGTCGAGGCTTCTCAGTGATCAGGGGTCTTGAGCCGAGAAATTATTCTGCAATGGACAACACGATAATATATCTCGGTATAACGAGTTACATTGCTGAAAAGCGTGGATGTCAGGATTCTAGCGGAAATATGATGAGTAAGTGCATTCGCAGGTCATGATTTACTTTTACCTTATCTCACTCAATAGTCCATATGAAAGATCTAGGTAAGCAAATACTTGAAGCAGAGTTGCGGCAATCGCCGTTTGCAAGCAACGCGCAGGTTTGTCACATGTGATTCAGAGAGCAACGAGATGGCTGACTTGGACAGCCGTTCCACAACGATGTCTGTGATATTCTGGCCATGTATGTTCAGGAACAAGCAGCGGAGGGAGGAGAATCCCATCTTGCTTCTTGCGCCAAAATATACAACGAGATCGCCGCAACTCGACCCGATGTGATCCACACCCTGGCGGCACCGAACTGGATCTTGACAAGTATGCATACTGCCCTTCACTATCACACGACATTAGCTCTGACACAGCGCGCGTAGACATCAAACCCCTGCCTATTGGAACCAAAGAAGCATCTTGTTCAATTTCGAGAGTAAAAGCCCAGGATTCTGTTTCTCGCGGTGAGTGTGCGAACTTCACCATGTCAAAAGTAATCTTATTGACGTCTCGCATCATTCGTTCTATAACAGGTTCACCCACGTCGCCACGAACACCAGGCGTTCCTCCAATGTCCGAAGTACAAGCAGAAGCATTAGATATGGTCCACTTCTTGGCTGTTAAACACAAGTCTACTATGAGACTGCAGCGCGGTGACATTCAGCTTATAAACAATCTGGCCATCCAACACTCGCGAAATCACTTCATCGATAGCGGTACTCAGCGACGCCACATCATACGGCTGTGGCTTAGAAACGAAGAGTTAGCATGGAAGACACCCCAAGGTCTGAAGAATACCTGGTTTGAGAAATATGATGCTCGAAGCGAAAGAAGAAGAAAGGCTCGGTGGAACATTCAGCCTGGTGCCACCCGGGGAAGAGTTCTTTTTCGAAGCGATAGCTGTTCATAAGCAGATCGAGCTTTATGGGGCGAGGCAGATCAAGGACGCGAAGCAGTCAAGGGCTGCTTCCCCTCACCAAGCTGCCTTCTCCGGTTATACGGATGTAATTACTTCTAAGTGGGTTCTCACGTTTGAAAAATTGTTTTTTGTCAAGGCTTTTCCTTCTCGGCTTTTTGCTGATCGATCTGCCAGAGAAGCCATCTCCTCATTACACACCGTAGCCTGATCCGGACGGGATTCCGTCACGCGACTACCAACGGGACTCTTTCCCCATGATCATAATATGCAGATCTACCCATCTATCTCTTCGCTTAGGATTACGCTACCTCCGTTTCCAATCAGCTTCTTCCTCACTTGTCGACGATTGATCCCACACAACCTGCCTCCATTTCATTGCGTTCGCGAAAGATTGTGGAACGAAAGTCATTGCTACCAGCACCACGCCATCATCGTCGTCCTCCATGGTTCTAATCCGCACATCATCCACCGGCACAAAGCCTGTTCTCTGGTAGAGCATAATTCCCATCGGACTCGCGAATACCGTTATTGGTATTGATGCCCTCTCTGCCAGTCGAAATCCCCATTCACAAAGAAGTCGCCCCGCGCCGCGCCTTTGATATTCTGGGTGGGTGGCTAGGATCTGCAGGTGAAGCTGACCATGGCCAAATTCGCGATCGAATATTTCTTCTTTTGACTTTGCTGTGACTGAAGTCCATGCTTGCATGCGTTTTGGGTCGCCATCACGACGATCGGGGTTTGTAGAGCTGTTTGTACGAGCACCAGCTATATCAGGTTCATCAGCAAGTGGCATGATTAAGGCAGACTAGGCAACTAACACCTTGATTTTCGCCGCTTGTGCGAACTGCATCTATTGATGCCTCCCACATCCCAGATGGCCATCGCGACAGTAATCGAAGCGTCGTCATTTTCGGGCTTGGTTTCTGCAACTATAACTTGCCAACGACCTGTCTTATCTTCCAAGAACTCACGATACTTCCGGCACGTAAAATGCCTCGTGTCTCCAGGAAACTGAAGCCGATACGGAAATCTCCAATTCCATTGAGGATCCATGGGCATTGCTGAAAGGCCAATATCCAGCATGGCGTCTAGATCCATAATTGATGCACTTCTCACGATCAACGATGGAGCTACAGTCTCTGTGGCGAATGAGGCCGCCGAGGGTTCATTAATGTTGCACATTGCGGAGACGGGAAGCTGGGGTCAGCGGTAAGAAGCCTGAGTCCCAGAAGGAGGATCTAGGCTTTATAAATTAGGAACTGCGGTGAATGCATGTAAGCAAAAATCAGGGAGTGAACTCTAGGTTTCATGCAGGATGACTGAATTCGCGGTGGCGGATTGAGGCTGGGTGCTGTTTGAGGCCTCCGATTTGAAGATTCAAGGGTTCGTGTTTTAGCGCCACCGACGACGATCGATGATGTCAGAGCCACGCTAGGATACTCCACGTTCTCGCGCTCAGCCTCGTCTCAGGGTCCAGGCTTTGCACTCCACCAAAACATTCAACCTCGATTTCTTCGACTGGATCAGTAAGGGCTTGGCCAGTGACCGGTCTTCAATTTATGACGTCGCTCAGAATTCGGAGCCTTGGTCTCTATTAAAATGCTTCGTAGGTCCCTGATGCAGGGAAGAACCCAACAGCTCGAACAGGCTCAGCAACTCGAAAAACTAATTGCCCTTTCACAATCTCGAAGATGACTGCTCCGCTTCTTTCCCCAACAGGTGATTTTGAGATCGATGCACAAAGACACACAAGCAATAGGCGGGCTGACTATGCAAAGATATCACCCCTAAGATCGACTTCGATGAATGGCTCCAGACACCACTCTCGGATACCAGGAATACTTCCACAACAGCTGCCTGCGCTGATTTTGCAGCTGCCATTCTCAATAGCGGAACTTCTTTATTCTCTATCGCCTTGCCCTCCCCAACCATCTCGCTCTCATTGCCTTCAAGGACTTTGTCTCCGCCAGCAGTCTCGAGATTTTGTTCAGATCTCGAGTTGGCAGAACCAGGTGTTGGAATCACTCAGTTTCAGTCTAGTTCCGTCACAGCCGCGCCTGCCATTGACCCGAGCTCAGATGGCTTCTTCTCCAGCTTTACCGAGGACATGATCTGTGAGCAACAAGCTTATTACAACTCCTGGATGGATATTTCTTCAGACTATCAAACTGACGCACCAGAATCTCTGGATCAAGCCGCCTATCAAAGTAGCCATGCTAACACAAACTTTCTCGCCATTGACGATACCGCTGACGCGCTGGATCTTTCATTTCTGTCTCAGTCTGGCCCCGAACCATTTTCGGATACAAGTGGCACCTTACTTGCGGTGGTAGAGGAAGGGTGGCATCGCGCAATCGTTACCCCACCTACCACAAGCATACAATCCGCGGACCTCTCTTCCCCCCAACGGATGGCAATCTCTAACCATAATTTCAAGAAGGAAAACGACTATGAACAGGTCTGGGACACGAGACTCTCTGTTGCTCCGTCATCAATACTGTCTACTGCTGTCTCTAACTCCTCGACATCACAAAGACTCCGCCAAGGAAAGTCCAAGCCTGCATGCGGAGGAGCGGTGGTGAAGAAGAAACAGGTAAGCTTTCCACAAATCTTCGTAAGCTGGCATAACACTAATCCTCACACAGATCACATTCATTAACCACTCTATGAGATCTGCTGGCACAGTGACCACGGTAGACGGCCCAAGCCCCAATAGACGCCACAGACGGTCGCTCGATGATGAGGAGAGGGGAGAAGCCGCTATACTGCGCAGGATTGGGGTTTGCCAGAAGTGTCGGAAAGGGAGAAGGAAGTGCAAACGTCATCAAGCCCGTTTCCTTGACTTGTTCTCTACCAATCCTTACACGCTCAATTTGCCTTGTGCACACCTCAAATTTGAGGAGGCACGACTATTTCGGCTCGGTACGTGAATTGCATTTTCAGCAGATGATCAACTGTTAATTGAGAATTGCAGCACCAAACAAAAGCCATCCTATGCGATGCTACGACATTGTTTACCAATCGACTGAGCTTTCGCATGAACAGTACGACCGTAAAAGGCTACACCTGACCCAGGATTATGGCTCTGAGCTGATCATCGAGGTTGCCCTATTTGATCCACAACCTGCAGACAAAACTGCGCACATGTGGCATGGCGAACGAGTCGAGCTACCTCCATACTGTATTGTTGGAATACAGCAAGCCAGCGAAAAAATGATGGAATACGTACGAAACTCAAGAGGCAACATCCTCTTGGAATTGCTATTCAGCGCAAACGATATCACACGCGAAGTCCTCCTCCAGGCTGATCGCTACCAACATCGAACCCAAAACCAATTAGTAAAGCAAGCCCTTGATATACTCACTGCAACCCGCATCATCGAACGCGATTGGCACATCCACGGCCTAGAAAATCTCGGAATCCCAGCCATCCACGACCCTTTGCATATCGGATGGCCCAAGATTCCAGTAACGCCAGTAATGGACGGCCAACTCGATCAACTCGTGATAACATTTTACCTGCTCCCCCTTCGCGAAAATTTCCTCGCCAATCTTCAGAGAACAATTTACGCCGGCAAGAAAGAAGATTGGTTCTCTATTTTCTTAGCCACCTTCATTTACCTAACCCATATTGAATGCCTCCTCCAACATTCGCGACGCAACGCCAAACGATACGGAATCAAGCGCCGCTACAATGATATCAATTTTGCAGAAAGATACTTTGAAGCTTCGAGAATCGCGTTAGCGCACTTCCATTGCGTAGCCAATGCTGCTATGCCTTTACATCTGGATCGGACTCACAACGACGTTTTCAGTGCTACGAGACTAGATGATGATGAGGTCGCGTTTATGGGCAATGTGCGTACTAAGATGGAAGAAAAGAAGAGGGATGGCAGCTTCCAAGAAATGAAGATCAAACATCAGTATGAGGAGCCGTTGTATTTCTGCCATCAACTTTCTGATGAGGAGTGGGTTGCTGGGGTTGGGAAGATTGTTATTTGTGAAGAGGTTGTGATGTGAAATTGTGTGTTTGAACTGATGGTAAGACGACACTCTTTGTATCTGTAGAGCCGTATGTCATATAATTACCCATGTACGCTTGCGATCTGATGCTTTGCGATGAGCAGGCTTTATCTCAGTCGTCCCTCTCCTCCACTGTCTGGTCGATGCTTTTGTGTCGCCGACAAGCAAAGGCAACAGGGAGGAAACATTTTCCTCGCCCTGAGCAGGTAACCATTGTTGTAATAGTAGAGGATAATACAATCTGAGATGTACAATAATTGGAGTGTCCTAGACACCCGGTGTGACAGACACGGACACACAGAGAGCGAGGTGGGATGACGATCGATCATGGATGAAAGAAATCGGCCCATTCCCCACACGGCGGCTCCGCGAAACACAAGCGCGCTCCATAGAACTATATTCTTGGGCTTCTTTCAGTTTCAACCTACACCTCTCTTCGACAATGCTACGTATGCCCACCAACGATTTCACGACCATAACGACTTGACGCTCTCTTTGACCCCCATTACATCATTCCCCTGCCTCCATTATACATACGCGAGAACCACCGCTTCCAGTACCGACTTACCTACACTCCTTACTTGACCACCCTTTGACTTTTGGCCCCGTCTTCCACGAGCTCGTCTTCCTTGACCTCCTCTACGGTCTCTATTCAATTCGGGCATCTGAGCGGGCAAACATCTAGGAGCATGGCGGCCGGTATGTTCAGCGTTCGACACAAGCTCCGAATAGACATATATGAAATCATCATGTTCAATACGTCAAATAGCACGACGAACTGTACTAATTACTTGTCTAAATAGCTACCACGAAGGTGGTTCCTCTCACCTGCCATGGCCATACGAGACCCGTTACCCACCTGAACTTCTCTCCCATGGGTGAAGACGACCAATACTACATAGTCTCAGCATGTAAAGATGGCAACCCCATGCTTCTGGACGGTGTGACGGGTGACTGGATAGGCACGTTTCTTGGTCACCAGGGCGCCATCTGGCAAGCTCGTATTTCAGTAGATGCTACCCTCGCAGCAACGGCATCTGCAGACTTTTCCGCAAAGGTCTGGGACACGAAGACCGGCGAAGCTCTCTATACTCTCCCTCATCAGCACATCGTTCGCGCTGTTGCGTTCCCTCCACAACCTCGGCCGCAAATTCTGGCAACGGGAGGGTACGAGAAGAAGTTGCGGATCTTTGATCTGTCGCGTGGTGGGAATTCTGCTACCAATGGCACAAACGGCACAGCTTCGCCAATCGTGACACCGGCGGATGGTTCCTCGGACGCGCCGAGCTACGAGATTGGTGCTGGGAAACACGAAGGGATTATAAAATCTGTTCTGTGGACACCTGAGTCACACGTCCTCATCACCGCGGCGGACGACAAGAAATTGAGATGGTGGGATTTGAGGACGCAGAACTCGATCGGGGAATACCAATTAGATGGCGTCCTGGGATCATGCGAGATCGACAGCATTCCGTTGCGTGGTACATCCAGTCATGGCACACTGAGCGTAGCAGCTGGCAAGAATGTCTACTTCTTTGAAGCAGATAAGCCAGCGAGTCTCCTTAAGCATGTCAAAACGCCTTACGATATAGCTAGTGTTGCGCTCAACGGAGAGACACGCAGCTACATCACAGGTCAAACTGGTGATACCTGGGTGCGTGTGTGGGATTACGACAATGAGACCGAGCTCGGTAAGCTGGGTGCTCTCTTCACTACTGCGTGCTACGCTAATGGGATAACAGAAGTCGGAAAGGGTCACCACGGACCAGTGTGGGCCTGCGCATTCTCGCCAGATGGAAAGCTGTACGCCACAGCTAGTGAGGACGGCAACATTAAACTATGGAAGTACACAACGGGGCCTTATGGGCTTTGGAGGTAAAGGGAGCATCAAGAGTTGGACGACCAGGACAGATTGAGTAGTTGAAGCTGAAATATGCCGCTACACTAGACGACGGTTCGAGGTAGGGAAACCCTGTTCTCCGGGATATCACGATTACAAACGTCTGGATATCGGATGCTTGATCTACGAAGCTATCCGCGAGAGAGGTCTACCTATATTTAGAAGATCAGAACACCATAATAGAGGGAGAGTTCTCCGAAGAACATATCAAACCGTAATCAATGTTCACAAGGTCCAACTAGGGCCATGCACCATCGCCTTGATTGTTGATTCGAAACTCTGAAGTGGCGAATGGGTATGGTGCAGATCAAGCTATTCAGTTCCTCTTCGATCAGAATAGATCTGAAAATCGATATCATAACTGTTTAGCACAGAACACCAAATCCACTTGATAAACTGCTATCAGACAGAGTCAAACACACAGTTGGCGGGTTCAAAAAACAGACACAGAAACGAATGTATATCCTTGAGAGCTATTGCCTCGGGTTACGTACCTAGGTTAATCTACAGTGCATATACCTAACAAGGAAGGAGTGTTTGCAACAGGTACTATAAGTAAGTACCTTAGTACGAGCAGAGCAATCGGTTACTAAGTTGTCGGAATAATCCCAAGTCACATGTCTCGCATGTGACAACGAGAACCAATTCGTATTCTTGTAATTGCAGTGCTCATCGATGAAGCATACGATAAGAATACCCTGCACACTGTATCTTTTATGGAGGTGGATGATAGCGAGTCTTGATAGCGTCCCGTAAATTTCGCCTTGGCGGACTTGAGGGATATATGAACTTGATGGGTTGGAGGTGGAGAAGGTAGTACTGTAACTATACCTCTACAAGACTATTTCTACAGCACCATCTCTACAAGACTATTTCTACAGGACCATCTCTTTACAATATACCTAAGACCATCTCTTCACCTTATACTCAACCAGCTCGCAAGCTCGCTGCAAACATGAAGCTCCTACTCATCCCTGCTGCTCTGGGACTCTTTACCCAGTTCGTTCCCATTCCTATTCTTTCCCCGAGGTATAGCAAGACTAAGAGGTTTATAGGTTAGCATTAGCATGTAAATGCCGCGTGCAACTTGCACAGGAAAGGGTACAGCCTTACTTGACAGAGAAAGCGTGCGAGTATTGCGCCCTTACAATTGAGTCCAACGAGGCATGGTTTGACAGAAACAAAAAGGAGGTTTGTTTGTTGTTCATAGAAGGCTACCTTTTCTAATAGATGATTCCTAACAATGGCAGTGTAATATTCCGAAGCACCACGATTGCTTCTCTAAGACGTGTGCTCAGTTCGTCGACGGAAATGTCCATCCTCCTTCAAGTTGCGACTCGTCTTCAAGCTGAGGCGGGGAGGATTTGTTCGAAAGGGAGCCTAGGGGCGTGTACGAATCACTTGGATGGATTGGCCAGAGATGTTTTTCTTCGCGCTTAAACGCAGCCAATGGGGTGGTGGACGAGAGGATGGGTTAGATGCGATTAGCCGCGCAGTCTCCAACTATTTCAATCAATATCGGATCAATTCTGTTTGTTAATACTCCTACCTCCTATAGCCAATCGAGCTCGTATATCCCCCCTGTTCTTGGCCAGATTTGCTGACAAACGCATGTGGCCAATCCATCCAAGTGGCTCGTACACGCCCTACTGTGGTAAGTATCCCCACTATGCAAGTGGCGGGTCTGGATGATCCGCTTCCGCGTTCCCACTCCAAATGGGACGAATGTCGACAACGACGAGCCTGAAGATGAACAATGTATCTATCATCATTGGCTCGTGGACGTGAACTATCGCAGCTTTGGGGCCATCAATGTCGCATGTTTTTGGTTGGTCGGGAAGGCAGGGAAAACCTAAGCGGGCGTGGCGGGACGGTTTAGAAGCGGTGATGTCATTATTTTCTGTAAGCTTTGGACTTACGATAACCGGCGCTTTGGGTTTTAGTTTTGCGAGGGAGATGGTGGATGGTGGATGGTGGATGGTGAGACGGAGGGGGTTTGGGGCTGTTGAGAGATTTGTGAAATGGTGATGATGATGATGATGATGATGATGGGATTATTGAGAATGTTTTGTGATTACTTAGTATGCCGCAAAGTGGCGGGAATTGCGGCCGAGAGAATGGAAGGTTGTGAGCAAGAATTCTTCTTGTTCGCGAATACCTTACCACGAATAGAATAGGGAACGCACTGTCCACGAATAGGGAACGCATAGATCGCCGATTAGTATTGACATCGGCGGTATTGGAGAATTGGACGTGTTTTGGCCCCGCTTCTCACGGGTCCACGCGTAGGAGAAGCGGTTGTTGTGGTTGGGCAGGGTTAGCTTCGTGGTTACTGCATCATAGGCACGCAAGAATCCGACACTTGCGATATGGTGAACGGCGATAGGTATGTTTCCTTGCTTAGTCGTCCGTTGCAGTACTGTGGTTTTGCCACTTGAGCTACTTGTGTTGAATCGTAGATAAGAACGCTGCCTCATCGGTTTCCCGTTCTCTCCCAACTAACATTCTCTATTCTCTCAACTGCCACCACCCTTCTGTGTCTTCTTTTACGTTCAATATGCCAGCACACACCCCCGATGGCCAGAAGGCCGGTGATCTCTTCCGCGATTACAATGATGATAAGAATAGCCAGTCTCAAGATGTTGTTTATACGACGAGCAACGGTGCTCCATACCCACACCCATACGAATCACAAAGAGTTGGCGAGAGCGGACCTCTTCTACTCCAGGATTTCCATCTCGTCGATCTTCTCTCGCACTTCGACCGCGAACGAATCCCTGAACGTGTTGTTCACGCAAAGGGCAGCGGTGCTCACGGATACTACAAAACGACTGATCCCCTCGACGACCTTTGTTCAGCCGATATCTTCAAGGCGGGCAAGACTTGCCCCATTTCCGTGAGGTTTTCGACGGTTGGTGGAGAGTCCGGGTCTCATGATTGCGCGAGAGATCCTCGTGGTTTCTCGGTGAAACTCAGAACTGATGAGGGAAATTGGGATATGGTTTACAACAACACACCTGTTTTCTTCCTGCGCGATCCAGCCAAGTTCCCACACTTTATCCACACACAGAAGCGTCATCCATCGACGCATCTCACGCATGCCGATGATTCAACCGTCTTCTGGGACTATGCTTCGCAGAACCCGGAGTCTGTCCATCAGTTCATGATCTTGATGGGTGATCGTGGTATCCCAGATGGTTACCGCAAGATGAACGGATATGCTGGCCACACTCACAAGCTCGTCAACAAGGACAACGAGTGGGTTTACGTCCAATTCCATCTCAAGTCTAAGCAGGGCACTGCTTTCATTACTCAAGAGGACTCCTTCAACTACTCGCCCGATTACTCGCAGAAGGATCTGTACAATGCCATTGAGAAGGGTGACTTCCCGGGATGGGATGTCTGCGTTCAGGTCGTTACGCCAGAACAGGCTGAGGAGATGTGGGAGAAGGAGAAGATCAACGTCTTTGATCTCACCCACGTCTGGCCCCAGGGCAAGTATCCACTCCGAAAGGTTGGCGAGTTCTTCTTGAATGAGAATGCCACGAACTACTTCGCCGAGATTGAGCAGATTGCTTTCAACCCGGCGCATCTCCCACCAGGTATCGAGCCATCTGCCGATCCAGTTCTTCAGTCGCGCCTCTTCTCATACCCAGATACCCACCGTCACCGTATCGGTGTCAACTACCAACAACTCCCCGTCAACGCACCCCGTGTTCCATACCGAATGGGCAACTTCCAACGCGATGGTGGGATGTCATTCTACAACCAAGGTGCTCGACCAAATTACCTTAGCTCCATTGAGCCAATCTCCTTCCGCAAGCGCACTGTCGACCTGAACAAGGTGCATGGCCATTTTACAGGCGAGGCGATCACTTTCATGTCGGAGATTCGACCAGAAGATTTTAATGCACCACGCGCATTGTGGGAGAAAGTCTTCGACGATGGCGCAAAGGAGCGCTTTATCAAGAATATCTCCGGCCATATGGAGAACTGCAGCGACAAGGAAATTATCAAGAGACAGATCGGCATCTTCCGCGAGGTGTCTGAGGATCTTGCTTCTCGATTGGAGAAAGCCACTGGCGTCAAAGGATATGACGGTATCTCTGGATTGAGATTCAATGGTACTCACAACGGCATGGCGAAGGACACCAAGTTTAGGGCTGCGAATGGTCAAGAAACTTTATTGGACACTTCCGCCTGTGAGTCGAATGGTGCTCCAACGAAGGGATCGCACAAAGGGCTGAAGGGTGCCAACGGGGTCAAGAACGGAGTCAATGGACATGCTAAGGCAAACGGCAATGGTGTACCAGCTGTTGGACATCCTATCTAGATGTTAAAGTGGCGATATATCCTGTGTATATAGTTAATGATGTTGATGTTTTACACTTATCACTCCTCTGTTAGTGTTGCTTTGGTATGTGATATCGTGATATTTATTCTCACCAGTGCAAATTCTTTTCCTTGCGCCCTCAGTACTCATGGTAGCATTTCGAACGAATTTTTGCTCAATCAGCGTGCTCGTGGTGACATACACGCGGGAACCCATGGGTATTATCAACGCTTACTTGAGAGAAGCGAAGGACAAGATTGCCGACTGCCGATGGCACAAAAGTCATGCTTGGCGATAATCCTTGTCCATGTCCTGAGATGTCCTAGTACAATGCCAAGCGTTGCGGAGCAAAATGTGCCGACGCTAAACTCACGATCTCCAAGTCCTGAGCGTTGACGAAGCACAAATCTACCATCGAATTCCCTCTCCGCCATTCTCGCAACGGACCTTCGACGGTTGCAGACTCAGTCGTCGCAGGATGCGACGCCTCCTCGAGATGCGCAGATCTTCCGACTCATGGCTCGCCGCTGCGCAATTTTTGAATGACGGCTGGGAATACACTTCGACTAGTCACGTGATGATGGATCCGAAATTCTGACCCTTTCCAATCGGGCTAGGCTGAGAATCATTGCCCGCTCCAAAGCGACTCGATTCTCGCTGCCAGGACTCCTCAACCAAGAAGATCACCCTACCGAAGATATCATGTTCAACTTGTTCAGATCGTCTCCCCTTGCGCTCCTGATCATCTTCCAAAGTTGACAACTCAAATCTTCCTACTGCACTGTCGGAAAGCTGCCAGAAGCTCCACCTGAAGCCATCAACGACACCACAGATCCAATTTGACTGCATTTACTCTGAACCAGCTAGATATCGATTCATTCAACTTTCAAGATGCCTAGAGCAGCCGCAACTTCGCCTCGCCGCTCTGTACGGGCTCGCCAGCAACCCTCCATCGCACCCTCGCAGACCAATTCCGTCTCCTCCAATTCTTCCACCCGTGCCGAACGCAATACGCGACACAGCACTAAGCCAGCGTCGCCTCAGAAGTCGTCTACGCCTCAATCTCTCTCGTCAGAAGAGGTGAGCGAACCCACACGCGCTGGAAATAGCGAGCCTCCACAACCGCGACGATCCAAGCGGCAACATGACATTGACGAAGAGGACACCACAAAACAAGAAGACGCCGTTGAGGAGGAGGTCAACGAAGACGAAGAGACGACGCGATGCATGTGTGGGCAATTGGAGTATCCTGGTCCACCAGCCGATGCTCCTGCTGGCAGTGCTCGTGGCGGGAAAAATGCATCCCCATCTGATGAGCTGTCTGATGAGATTAGCGGTCTCTTCATCCAATGCGACGACTGTTTAGTATGGCAACATGGTGGTTGTGTGAGCATAATGGAGCAGTCTGCCGTGCCGGACAACTACTACTGCGAGGAGTGCAAGCCAGACCTCCACCAGATCTTCAAGAGTACTTCTGGGTGAGTTTAATTTGTTTCCCTCGTTATGGAATTGATCCATCCCCACCAGCGATGAGCGTTTGTGTTTCGACTCGTTTCATTCCACCTCGAAGCAGAAGTGTCAAAATTCTTCCATTCTCCCAACAATGGCGGCAACTTCAATTGCTAACTGTGTTTGACAAACTAGACAAAAGTACTCCCGTTACCTACCCGTCTGGGAAAAGACACACCCCAAGCCGCCCCGCAAAATGTCGATCGTCAAAGACACGATTGAGACGGCCAAGCCAGCAGGCAAAGAAAAGGAAAAGGAAAAGGAGAGGGCTCCCCGTACAAACGCTTCTGCTTCTGCTGAGCCCTTTGGAAAAAGACGTTCTACCATGAACAGTCGGGCAGCATATGACGAGGACGAAGTTCTGCGAAAAGTGCTCGAGGAGAGCAAGGCAGAAGGCACTAGTGTCACGGATGGTGGTGCTAGCCGTAAAGGCAAGCGAACAAGAGATGAGAGTGAGGAGTGAGTTATTCTGGTCTTCTGGACGGAACATAAAGCTGACTGAATTTAGTATGAGATCCGAAGTCAAGCGACAACGTACACTCAGCTCTCCAGGCTCCCTATCACGCTCTGAAGCAGGTTCTTCGGACGAAGAAGGACAAGACGCTTCGTCCAACAAAGGCACAAAGAAAACTCCTCGCGGAGCTGCAGCGAAAAGTCAGAAAGAGAAGGAGCAAAGAGAACAACGCGAAAAAGAGCGGGTGGAAGCCGCGAACAAGCGGAAAGGCAGAGCGGATCGAAGAAGAGCAGATGGTGAGTGTTTGCAATCTTGTTTCGCAGCAAGCAATGATCTAACAAATTATAGATGCAGAATCTGAGCAACCTGAAGAATCGGCCATCAAATCTTCAAGCAACGCCAAAAACTCACCCGCGAATGAAAAGACCCCCGAAACCCCGATTCCTACCCCAGCACCGATGCCATCGAAACGTGGAGGCAAGAGACCGGGTGCTGGGCGAGGTAGAGGTAATCATCACGCTACCACGGATCACGATCCGAGGCCAACCACGATGGACACCGAAATGACAGAGGCAGGCCCTTCTAATCACACACCCGTCACGAATGGAACAGGCAAAAGAGGGGGGAGGAAAGCTGCACAGCATCACCAAGTACCGGATCAGACCACGGACTCGGATAAAGATGTCCCAATGACGAATGGCGTCAGCAACAGTACAGAAGGAGAAGTCAATGGGAACGGACGAGGCCCAACCTCGGATCCCTCGAATAATCATACACCCTCAACAACAAGTAAAGGCAAAGAACCTTCAATGCTGGAACTGAAGAGGAGAGCGATGGCGATGATCGAGTATATGGATAGAGCGCAGGTTGATATCGCACGGCGAGTTCAGAAAGATGCAGGGGAAGCGGCCAAGAGGCTGGGATTGAGTCCTGCAACTAGTCCTAGCGCTCTTGTTGCCGCTTTCTCTTCCAACGGAATCACCAGAGATGAAATGCCCGGTGTTGGGGATATTATACATGTGCAAGGATTAAGAGAGCAGTTGGTGGTATGGCAGGCAGAGTATGGCGGCGGCGCGGCGGCTGCTGCCGCCGCTGCACAATGATGGCGGTGTTGGGTTTAAATGAAGATAATGTGGTTGGTACTTGTGTTTCGATATCACGCAGGCTTTTTCTGGGACCTGATCTGGGGCGTATGGGCATCATTTTTTCCTTTGATGGCATTGCGAGGGGGCGTCCTCATCACCGAACATTTTCTCCTTTGTCTATGGGTGGACTGGGTTATGTCTGAATGCTTAACGGCACAAATGGATGACTGTGGGATGGCGGGTTTCGTGTACTATGTAGTAAGGTAGATATGAGCATCATTGCTGATGGATTTTTTCCTCTTGAGTTAAATTGACTTTCCCTCTCCCCCTTTTCTTCTCGAGAGTGGATATGCTTTTAGAATAACGTATGATATATAATCCTTTGGATACGATATCTCCCCGTCTATCTTTCCTTGTATGTTCTACTCTTTATCCGTGCAAGAATATCTCGATTGAGTTTGTGAAGAGGGGGAATGGTTCGGACTGAAGGGTTTCTTTATCTATCTATCTATTCTATTCTATTCTATTCCTTACTGATTATCCGAGTACTTACTAGGGAATTGGTGAATTCAGTTAGGTAGAATGATCAATATAAGAGTAAACCTTATACCCTCTTACCCTCGACTAAGTAATTCTTCGTTTCTTTAAAATAGTTACTATATTACCTCTTTAGACTTTCCCTCCTCGTTTCTTATTATATATCCATCTGTCTTGGTATCTAGGTTGTAGGTAAAGAAATACCGGTAAAAAAAGAATAGTGATAAAAGGACATCTTCAAGTTCGGAATTTTGAATTATTGTGTCAGATTTAAAGTAGTTTGGGATAGGATGATTTCGGCTGAGACTGCCATTCTACACAGTTCAGTTGCAAAGCGAAACACTTTTGAATCTTGCACGTCCGTGACCTTTGAACAGACGAAGACTTCATTTTCAAATATGCAAATAGTATCTGTCCACCCAAAGGCGTCAAATTGAAAAGAAACCCATCCCGCTCGATGCAACAACCAATCTGGCGACCAGAATCCATGGATAGAGCATAATATCCAGGCCAGTGTCACATCATCTGTCACTACTCAATCATATCGACATCGCCATCCGCCTCAACAGTCGGACCACCATTACTGGGAGCGCCATTTCCATTCTCGGCCTCCTGCTTATTCCAGTAATCTGCCATCTCTGCATCCAACTCTTCCTGTGTCTTTCTGGGACGACCCTGCACGATGAGATGTCCATCTTCGTCCTTGGCCGGGCTTCGTCTCCTACGCTCACCTGGCCGCCTTCCAGCTCGATCTCCACGTCTACCTTCTCCACGACGAGGAGAACGGCGCCTGGAGTCGTTGCGCGATTCGCTTCGTCCACCTCCTGGTATATAGCGGTCAATGTTTTCTGGTGCAGGTTTGCTGACGTCGCTTCTTCTGTTGTCGACTCGTCTCCTGCTCCGGTCTGGGCTCTCACTGCGGGCGCGTGTGCCAGATGGACGTTCAATGCGATCGAAAAGAGAACGAGTAGGGCGTTCTGCTGTGTCGAAGGGATTGCGCGCTGACGGTGCGGCTGTGGCTGGTTGCATGAGAGTTACGCGGATTGGTTGACCATTGGCATTGGCGCCATCGTATTCTCGCACTGCTGCGCGGGCATCTCGTGAGTCCGGCATGGTGACGTAGCCGATACCACGGGAGCGGTCATTGCGGTCATAGAGCAGTTGGACACGGCTGACTGTTCCTTGACGACCGAAGAGGTCCTAAGGTCAAATTGTGAGGATGCGGCATATAGCGGAGGATGAGGAAGCACGTACGCGGAGGTCCTCATCGGTGAGATCGTAATGTAGGTTGTCGACTCGGATTTTGAAACCTGGTTCGGAGCTGGGAGGCCACTTTTAGCCACAGTTGAAGCAAAGTCTACAGGTGAAAACATACAGGTCTATATCTGGGTCACGGCGGCCGTTACCGCGGCCTGAAAACCCGCCGCCTCGTCGTGGTCCGCGGGCTGTGATTGTGTCAGGCCTTCTTCTTGCAGGAGTCTCGTTGCGGTGCTCACCTTCGTCATCATCGTATCGGTCGTGGACCCAGTCGCTTCACTGAGTCAGTAATTGGTGTAGCAAAAGTCTGGAAGAAGCACGTACGAGTCAATGCTTCTGGGGTCGTCTCTTGGAGCCTTTAAGGGTGGTACTGTGTCAGCGAGAATCAAGGAGGTATTGTTACCGAGCGTTGTATGCTGGATTGAGGAGGACTCGAGTGGAAGGCCGTCGCATGCGATTTGAATTGAGGGCGCATTTGCGTTGCGAGCGTCCGCTGAGGAGTAGGAGGACTAGTGAGGAGAGGAGGAGGGAGTTTGAACCTGTTTCGCAGAGTCAGCATTGTAGTGGCAGTGGGTCATGATGGTGCTCACCTTTCTGATGCCATCACGCGGAGGACGACGGTCTCTGGAGCGGTAGTTGTTTCTCTGTACCATGATGTGAGCTCAGTCCTGGCTTGCGGTGATCGTCGAGCAAGGAATTTACCTGGCGATCGGAAATCACGTCATCCAGTGCGCGATCCATGGTTAGAGTTTGATAGAGCGATCGGTGTATGGTTCCGTTTGTTGAAAAAGGTGTTTTGTCGGGATTGTTTGGCTGTTGGTAAGGGTGGAGTGTGAGGTCAAGGCGATCGACCTTTATAGAGGGTCGCCTTATTAAATGGATCCTGGAGGGTAGAACTACAAGCGGCGGACCATGCCTTCACCCACCAACATACACAGTAAATCATCAATCAACAAATTGCTTAATATTCTACTTTGTCTAATTCTTTGTCTGGCACGGATACAACAACCGAGACTTGCAAGAGATCCCAGAAAATTCCCTCCCAAACTTCGGCCTCCTCCAATCCATTTCCCTCAATATCATCTCTCCACCTAACAGTCTCCTCTCTTTTGATCTGCGCGAGCATGCTCGTTCTCACCAGGGCCTTATACTTCCTTCGTATTCACCACGCCATTCCATCTCCACTAATAGCTTTCCCCACACATTGTGTTTACCACAGTGCTCCCAGACACACGACGCAGCGTATCTCAAAAACCCCAGTATTCAACAAGGATAACGGTAGACGACTTATTAACACAACATCACCAACCCCCAACATCGAAAACCATCTTCATTCTGGGCAAATCACGGCGCGGTGGACGCGGACAAGGACATCTTCACACAGATTTTACTCAAAGATGCTGACGATGAAAGTCAAAATATCCTTACCAAAGTACCAGAACAAAGTAAAGTCATAGGCGCAAACAGATCCACTTCATGCCTTCCAGAACTGTGTTCTTGGGTTCGGTGATTGCATACTATATATCCATTTGAAAGTAACTTGGCACAAGCACAGGAGAGTATCCAGAACGAATGAACCCGTTTTCCAAAAGATGGACTCACAAAACATGTTTTCACAGATGGGAGCTCATAGATTATAAATACCAGATAACAGATACGATGATGACAACAGTGAAGTGGAAAGATAAACAATTTTGCATTAACGCTTCAAGGGGGTATAATGCATACGCCAGAAAAATAAAACCCGTAGCTCCTATATCCAAAAGTCGTGGGAGAAGGCAATCTAAATCGAGAAGAGGGGAGAGAGATATCAGCTGTAAAAGTATTGATGGATTCGCCGCCCACCATACCTGACAAGAAATCAATTTTTCACACGAGATTTGTGCCGTTGAATCACCATTTTCCGTTTCAACGTGCAATCAATAACTATTTCGTCGAGATCGGCGGCCCCCATTGCCAGTATCGAAGCTGAACACTTTCTGAGCACGACTAGGTCTGAGCCAATATGCGAGCTCTGGACTTGGATCGGAGTAGCGTCGCATAGGTGCATCGCTGACGAAGTCCTCTTGAGAGAATTCTCGGTCGGAGGAAGTCGGTGGTCCCCCTGACAGGTCGCTTGCTGCTTCCAACGCTTCGGCATCTGGATCTTCGAATGTGAATGGTCTTCTGCCTTGCTCAGCGTCGAAGCCTGCGAGAATGCGTTTTTCGACTGAAGCAGGGATATCTGCCGATGAAGTACCCAGTGAAGCAGAATCGAACGCCACAGCGATTGTTATATCTGAATTGATCTGGTGATTGACATCGAGTGACTGAGGATCATCCATCTCTTGCGCATTGGGAGGTATACCGTTCAACCAGCGACGAATTTTGGTTGTCGTGTCGTTGTACCCGGAAAGTAGCTCATCGAGCAACAAGGAACCATTGCGGCTGTTATGATTACCACCAAGCTTAGGCAGTATCACACAGTCATTCTCCAATAGGTGTGACTCGTAGCCATCCTGATCACGATGCGTCTCCACCTCGTCCTCTAACACGATGCCCTGCCGCTCACAAGCCAGTTTCAATAGAAACGCCTCCTTGTTCGCCCTCTCGAGCTCTTCCAGTATAGAAGCTAGTTTTCCGTAGAAACGTTCATGAAAGAGGCGTTCTGGGAGCTTGGTAATATGTCCAGATTCTCGTCGTGCCTGTCTCGACATGAGATCTTGTTGGTGCTGGACCTGCATATTATGTAATCTGTCCCTCAAAATCTTGACCTGTCCAGCTCGATCGTAGTATTTCCGTGCTCGAGGATGCGTGTGCGTGGTAGACCTGCTGCTCGTTGAACGTTTCGGTTGAGGTTGTTCTCGGATATGAGGTTGACTTGTGAGACCAGTCAGAGAGGCCAACCTTTTATAGACCATTTTCTCCTTCGAGAACAACTCCGCCTCTTTCAGATTCACATTTTCGGTCGACTCTTGTAGTTTTGTCTCTATGCTCTCCAGAATCCTAGCGCGATCTGTAGATTCCTTCAGCGCGCCCACAATGGCAAGGTACTCGGGGCTAGAGTATGCCTCGATGGCAAATCGTTTTAGAAAGACATCTGTCGCGTCGAAAACACGCCGGTTCGAGGCTTGTACTGCCTTTCTTTGATACTCATGCTCTCTTCTCTGATGAACAATCTTGACGCGTCTTTCGACCAATTTCTCGCGCCGGCGCTGGACAATTTTGAATGACTTGGCAAGTCGTTGGTCCAGCACAGGTCTGCCAGATATGGTGCTCGAGGAGCTTCTGTTATCGTCCCATTCATTTCTTGCGTCTTGAGTTCGCACGATGGGATGGCTTCGATTTGTGTCCGTGGGTGTTGGGTTTGGCCAAGAGTCGGGTGAGAGTAGCGGCTCTATCGTAGATGGAAGCTCCACCTTTTCGAAGCCCCACATGGTCTCGTCGCTCGATGCCATCGTAGAGCTTGATCGATAATGGCGTTGTTCATTGATGCATGCGATGTTTAGCCCGTTGACATTGAGATAGTACTATGTCCTGAATGAAAAAGAGCAGGCAAGGGACTGCCTAAAAAGAAATCAGCTTGTTTGTTGGTGGAATGTAGTGAAAATGACAGGCTCTACGATATATCCAGGAATAATCATCGAACGTTTGTGGTGGTGGGCTAGTCAGCCTTGTTGTCGTGGGCCGATCCGTAGTGTTCTTCTAGCGTATGGACCGTCTCGACGGAAAGTTGAGGCTGAAATGTGTCCACGTAAGAAACTTTCCCGCACAAGTGATCCTGTAATAGCATCGGGCGAGCGGCATTTGAGTAATCCAACTGACTCCTGAGCAAGAGCCAGCACCTTGAGAGGCATCCAATGAGACTGATTTCCCAGCCGCCTTATCGGCCCGCAGAGTAGGCGTCCAATCATGGCGGCCGCGAGCCTGGAAGCCTGCAAGCAACCAAGGCATCAACTGGCCGATAAGCCAACCTCATGCCTGTCTTTATGCAAAACTCCTTTGAGAGAAGGTCATGCGTAACTATTCAGTTCGTACCCTTACAAGCTATGCCCACATGAAACGTTAATAACGACAACTGCGGCTCTTCCCTTTAGGCATCGGTATGGTAACATACGAGCTCCTCGAAAAGTGAGGGGCACCTTGCAAACATGCATCTTACTATATAGGTCCTCTATTCCATCTCTCCAGTCCCAGATCTGAGCCATGCATCCCAGGCGAACGAGAAGCCCTACGCAACATGTCCGCGTCGCCGGAGATCTCCTCGGGATGGCAATGGGACGTTGGTAGACGTGCCTGGTTTTTCTTCAATACCGAGCACAACTGTTACATTTACGAAAATGGAGAGGCGTTGGATCGCCACGGGAAGAAGTATGGATTTCCTTTGATTATTATTCCTTTCTCGCATGTTGCTGGCACATACGCTAAGAGATCATCTAGTATTGAGAATCCACTTGATCCCAGAACTCCAGGCAATACGTCGCCGAGCGCGCTCGTTGCAGATACTCGTCCTGGGACTGCAAGCACAGGAGAAGGGGAATACACATCAACGCTGACTTCATTGAACAACTTGACCCTGCAAGGTTCGTTGTCCCGAATCCGTGTCTTGCTAGTTTAGACCGACGCTGATGTCTTTATTTAGGAGCCCAGCATCAAAGCCCACATCAACCATCGAACCACATCGGCCAAACAACTCCACACAGTCAAGCCGGCTATCAGCAACCCACTTATCTAAGCCAGCCGGCACCCGCGCAGTCCTATAATCAAGCGCAGACCGGGGCGCAGCACCAGCAACAATATTACACTGCTACCACCGCCGCCACGGCTACGACTGCAGCCACATCTGCCCTCTCACAAGGAGGCGGCCACACCGGAAATGCGTTTAGGCAACAAGGGAAATTCATAAAAGGGACCCCTGGCAAACGAGAAACCTTGAATCCAGGTTAGGACTGGCATCTCATCTCCCCACCCACCATACTAACAAATCCAGAATACAGAGTCCGAAGAGACAAGAAGGATTTCTTCAAACCTGGGAGGGTACGTTACCTATTTGGAAGCCTGTTCGTATCGAGTTAAGGCTAATCCGATTCCAAAGGTGTTCAAAGTGTACTGGTCAGAACCTAAAGGACAGCAGAACCAAACTACACTCACTGGCGGTGACTCCGGGACGAATAATGATCGATTTGGACAAGAGGTACACTCTAAAATCAGATGGTTCATGGTTATAAGGTCGCCCACTGGACAATGCTTCAGTTACTGCCTGTGAGTATCTTTTAGGTCCGTATTACCTCACCTGCAGAACTGATGACCCAGACAGTCCAATCCAGACTTATGAAGGTCGTGGTGTGGCCAAAAGAGGGGTAACAAAGTGTTACCATTCAATCATTTACACCAGCAGTAAAGCACCCGAGCCACAGCCCCAAGAACTTCCGAATCCCGACCCTCAACCGAACGCAGCCGGCGAGGTACAGACGGAGTACCCCATGCTCAGTTCCATCCGGGTGAAGACCAGGAAGAAATCAGACAAAATGGACGCCATGTCACGGCTCAACTACATCAAAATCTACCCCGTCGAGCACAACGTCAAAGTCTATGATTTTGGCTCGGTCGACCCTGGTCACATGCATAATCTAAAGACGTTGTTCAAATGGGTCCAGCAGATGAGCGACGGAGACGAGGAGGAAAATGAAGAAGACGACGATGAGGAAGATGACGATGACGATGACGATGATGAAGATGAAGATGACGATGAAGACGATGACGAGGACGATGATGAACTGGGCGAACAACCCGCAGCGCCTATTCCAGGTGGAGGTAAGCAAGTAAAGTGGGAAGAGGAGCCCCGCGCCCGACGCAAAAACTCTACTACCAAAGAGCAAGAGCGCCCTTCCAAATCGAGTTCGGGAGGTCGGAAGAGAAGATGATGAGTCTCTTTTTCTGTTGTTCTTATCGCGCTGGTGCGATTTTGCGGTTCTTGCAGTGCTTTGATGGATCACATCTCCATCGGCACCCTATCATACGATTTGTAGGCTTGTAGCACTCTTCGGAGCGACTCGCCTGCTGATGATTCTCCGCTACGTTTCTTTCCTTTCGCGATCATCTTTACGAATTAACGGCCGCGGAAGCGTTGTTTGAAGCGTNCTGACTGACTGACTGACTGACTGACTGACTGACTGACTGACTGACCAACCGAGTAGCTTGCCCGCAATCATTGATCCACGCCCCAAACCTCAATTCCAACGTTCACAGTATCGTAGCTTTCAGAGAAGATCTCCCCACGTCTACACCGATCTTAGTTTGAATTCCTACAAAGGTAATAGTAACTTATGAGCAATCATCGAAGCCGCTCAGAAAGGATATTCCATGTCTTGACTGTTACGAAACACATCCTCGCAGAATATCCGAATCCAGGCGTCCTGTGCATAAACGAGTGTCGATACCAGTACGGGGGGATTCCGTGAACACGTGATCTCAATCCGACTGAGGATCCGATCGATATCAAGGATCTCACGGTAATCTACGTGGGGATTTCCACGAATGATTTTATTCCCTTTTCCCCGCCCACGCACAGTAGGGCCGTCCATCTCTTCTCTCTTCGCTTATCGAGGAAAGGAGTTTACCGTGGAGGGCGGAAGCTTGGGAAGTAGGTGAATGGAAAAAACTTTCTCTTTCCTCTCCCGTGGAGATTTGATTGTACAAAATTGGCTTGGAGGAAGTAGCGAGTTTGTGTTTGATAGAACTACTTGACGTTGAACATGATTGGGTAGATCGTGAACTTTTGAAATCCCTCTGTACTTTCCACGTTCTACCCCTCTTTCTACCATTAACTCGGTTGTCCATTGTGTACTCGCAGCTGGTATCGTCCGTCTCCCCACGACAGACTGATTACCGCACAGAAACAAAAGAGGGATCGCCGCGACGATGAAATCGGGATCGATCGATCGATCAAGAGCTCGAAGATCAAGACCAAGATCAAAAGCCAAGGTGAACAGCCAAATGAAACAGCTTCTCGCCGTACTATATAAATAATGCGCTGACATTCGGAATAACAGGGTTGATTGGGTAGGAAGCGGGTTGAACCGCTCCGCTCCTTCTTAAACCCTAGAACGAAGCTCCTTGCGCAACTACTATGTATTGTGAATAATGCTCGGATCTGAGTCTGGGGACCTCGCTCGGATCCGATGGGTATCCGGCTAATGCGTTACTGTGTTATGCTTGTATAATGAGGCTATTACCTCTGCACCGGTGGTAGGCGGTTCCGTTGTACAAGCTGATGAAACTGGGCCAGTAAGGATTCGAACATTGATACTGCCGCGGCGAAGAAGACGTGGACACTTGGCGTTTTTGATTGACTGGGGTTTTACGATAGCTGCAGATTTCAGACCGCCTGGGGATTTCTTGTACCCTTGGCTGGATAAACTCTGGCTTTTTAATGTTTTTCGCTTTGTATAGACCGTTCTTGAGGGTGCGTATGCTTGGATTGGATCTACGCGTAGGGAAAGCTAGAAAGAGCTTGTAAGATGAATTCCTCGCTAAGTGTCCATGTCTTTTTCGGAAGTATCAATATCAATACAAAGCTGGTTTGACATCTGAGGTTGGTGGGGTACTGTAGTGGATCTGCGGGCAACGCTACTCTATTATTGAGCCCCAAACCTCATCCAAGGATCTCGGGACTTCCGCTGCTCGTCCCTCTGTGGGGCTACAGAATAGCCGAACCCACTGTGCTCTGGTCGTCGAAGATGGCGTGGTGGTGATGATAGAATGGACCGTAGAAACTCGCTACACTGGCTAGTGCCTCGGGTTGATACGAACCTCGTAGCTGGAGTCGCCCGTTTTCGTGTGTTAGTAAGCGGCCAGAGACAATCCATCGCGTTCCAAGTCCCAACTATTATGGCTGTTTCCGAGGATAATGAGGCGGATCCAATCAAGATAGGGCGCTGCGTGATCTTCTGGGATCACGTGATTAATATTCAGCACTTCAATTCAATCAGCCAATTGAAGCCCTCGTATTACTTATAGGCATCATCAACACTTCCAGGTTGGGCACCTCAATTACAGAATCTAGATGAACTGCAGACGTCGGATTGACAAATGGACTAATCATATAACAACAACCATACTATTATTTGGTTATTTGTGCGTTGGCATTAGCCACGTTGTTCGCCGATATCTGAACGGTCTGATTTCTCGTTGAATCTACCATTCTGGGTACGTCTTTGCTCCTGTAAGCTTCTTGCAACTGATTTGCAACTGATATTTGATAGCTTTGAAACCGTTGTATTATGTAACACAGTACTTACCGCGGTACGTACTTTGACCGGGCCAAGGGCAACGAAGAAGACGCACTGCTGTGCGCGCGCATTTCCACCTCCATAAGGGCCGACGGAGTCCGTGGAAACCTCACTTCTACAGTACCAACCTCATAATTGTCGTTATGCTAGTCCTTTTTCGTTCACCGAGTGTTGGCGGCGGGAAGCCCACGCCGATCGTTGTCAAGAAGCGATGTGTGGAGGTGTCCAGGCATGGGAGCGCCGAGATAGATCAACTCGAGGTTCCTCGGATAATATGTGCCATTCGTTGCTTTGCATCGCGATTGAATGCGGCCGGCGAATGCTAGTAGGTTTTTTATTCACATACATATATGCACCAGCTGCCATTCGCTACAGGTCTGTTAAATTCATGCTCTTCGCCGCTTGAGTTGAAGACACCAAGTTACCATGTCGCAGCCCACTGGAATCATTGGGAGCATCTTTAACGTGAACAAGCTCCTTGTTGTAGAGCTTGTGCTAGCATCAGTAAGTCAACCTGCCATACTTGCTCGAATGGCTTCTGAACGTATTGCAGATTGTCCTTTACCCAGTATGGCGCATCATTTACAACCTGTTTTTCCACCCTCTCAGAAAGTTCCCCGGACCAAGACTCGCTGCTGCAACTCAGCTGAAAACGAGCCGCGTTCTGATCAAAGGGCAACCGATTGAATACATTCAAGGACTACACGAAAAATATGGCCCGGTGGTTCGGATCAAGCCAAATGAGCTGTCTTTCATAACAGAGACTGCTTGGAATGACATCTACATGCATCGGCAAGGCAAACCGCAGATGGAGAAAGTGATGCGCGAATGCTGGGAACCGGACGGAACTCCCAATATTCACTCTGGAGGCGACGAAGATCATGCGAGACAGCGGCGTGCAATTGCTCATGCGTTCTCTGAAAAGGCTGTACGTCGTCATTCATTTCCTCACCCCTGCCTACCTAACACGAGTAGTTGAGAGAACAAGAGCCTTTGATCCAACGATATCTCGACGTTTTCATCAGCAATGTGCGCGACCAAGTTAAAAACGGTACCGCCTTCAACATCATCGAGCACATCAACTGGGCAGCCTTCGATATAATAGGCGATTTATCATTCGGCGAACCCTTCGGTGCCCTGCAGTCAAAAGAAACTCACCCTTGGATCCGCGGTTTCTTCGCATCAGCCTTGTCGGCCACCCCCATGTTCGAATTCCTCGAATTCATCGGTCCATACTGGAAGGAGGTTGTCAGGAAGCATTACCTGATGCCCAAAATCTTGAAGCACGCCGCAACGATGCAGGACCTTTGCAAAACGAAGCTGGAGGAGAGGTTTGACAAGGGTGCTGATACCCGACCGGATTTTATGACCTTTGTGCTGAAGAACATGGAGGCTGGGAAAGGGATGACTAAGCGGGAGACCATTTCCACGTTTAACGTTGTTATCAATGCCGGGTCCGAGACAATCGGCACTACACTAGCAGGAACTATCTTTTCGCTACTACGCACCCCGCGGACAATGCGGAAGCTAAAGGAAGAGATATACACCGCTTTCGAAAAGGAATCAGACATTGATGTTTCAAAGGTAATACTTACTCACCACAGACCCTTTCACCCACCCCGATAGATAACAACATCGTTATCCCCCTCCCTACAAAGCGAGCCAACCCTTCCTAACACCTCACAGACCTACCAACTTCCCTACCTCAACGCCGTTCTCCAGGAATCCCTACGCGTCTACCCTTCCGCCGCTATTGCCATCCGCCGCTTCGTAGAACCAGAAGGCACCACCATCTCTGGTTACTACGTCCCAGGCGGCACTGTAGTCGGCATCCCCCAACCGGCCGCCAACAGCTCCGCGCTCAACTTCTCCGAACCCAAATCCTTCATCCCCGAACGCTGGATCGAAACGACCAACCCCAAATTCGCCAACGACAAACGAGGTGTCTTCAAGCCCTTTTCCGCCGGCGCCAGGAACTGTGTTGGTCAGAAGTAAGTCCCTGCATATCTTTCTTTGCACGAACGAATGCATGCATGAATGTAGAATAGCGCTAACGATGTTTAATTTTTTCAGTCTGGCCAATTCGGAGATGCGTTTGATATTGGCTCGGTTGCTGTTTAACTTCGATTTGGAGTTGGAGGATCCGGAACAGGATTGGATTAGGAATCAACAGGTTTTTACGATTAGGGTTAAGCCTCCTTTGATGGTCAAGGCGAAGGTGGCGCAGCGTGCCAAGTAATGGTGGTTGATGTTTATACCGACTGGCATTGGTGACTTTGCGCCGCTTTTATTGGGGTGGGGGAGGAACGTTTGGGTTTTCTTATGATTTGGGACGTGGGATATCTTGAATGGGACTCAACACCTCCTTTGAATAAATATTCATGGGTTGATGTTAAACAGAAGTCGTTTTGTTTGTGAAGGCTATCCTAAGCTCGATTCCCAGATTACAAAGGGCTTCACGATAACGGGCGCAGATTTGGAATGAAGCGGAAAACCATTTATTTACAGTACTAAACACATCATCAGCCATTTTTTCTTCTCGAATGCCATCGTGACGGCTCTGATACCCAACGAAATCGCTTTCGCCGATGAATCAACCGGGGAAATCCATTTTGAGGTGGTGAAGATCCTTCGAGATTTGACTGAGGCCCTGACATCCTACAATATCTCTTTCTGTAATGAACCGACCGCGTGGAAGTGATGTGGTTCCTCTGAGCTCTGTCTGAAGCCCTTTGACATGGCGGGTGGGGATGTACCGCTCTACCAGTGAGCGTCCGTATATACATGCTGTTTTATCGTATAATTCTGAACAGGCGTCCATGTTGTTCTCGCCGCTCTATCTTGACGACTCCACGTGTGAACAGAGATTGAGAAAAGGTGTTGTTCCAAGAGTAAAAGTCGACGAAAGCGAGGACATGGACGTAGAGATGGACATGCCGCAACGACCCCTCCGAACAAGGAAAGTAGCCTCCCTCAAGTTCCTGCTACCTTCGTCTCCGCCACATTCGCTCCAAGCTCTTGCCGGGATAAAGAACCAATTGCTTTAGCGAATAAGCTATCTCGCACCTAGTAACGCAGTCTCAACTCGAAGAATCTAGATTTCAGATCCCCAAACCCAGCCGCATCAGCAAAGGAAGGATGTAAATCAGGCGGAAGACCAATATCTTTAAATTCCGCGATCATGGCTTGCTCATTGATGATGTGGCGAACCATCATATCGTTGAACGCCATCTCCGCGCCTGTTTCATCGATGCGGACGGTTCGTAAAATCTGGTGGGAGAGCATGCCGCACTTATTCGCGATGAGTTGTATAAATTCGTTTAGTGTGCATGATTGGAGGTAGACGGCGAAATGGAGGCTGTCTTGAAAATTGGAGTCGGCCATTTTGGGTAAAATGTATATGCATGTGGCTGGAAAGGTAAGCACGAGTGCGAAGGTTGGGATGCTTTACTGACCGGATGGTGGGAGAGTTTGAAATGCTTGTGATAATGTTTCAGGTTGCATAAGCATTGTCATACTGGTCAGGTGGTCAGTATGTTGAGCCAAAGGTAGCTGTGCTCATATCAGTGGGCGCAAACTCACGGCTTGCTATTAAATCGTTCGATATCTTCCATAGATGTATAGGACGTGTCTCGAGTCCGAACTTCGATACTCCGCTCAGAATTCGCGCTCGGTACAGATCCAGACCGAGACGACAAACTGGAGCTTTCCGTGAGAGCTATAGGCAGCAAAGATTTCTCAAACATCTGTGACACTTGATTGTGCGGTAGGTTTGTGGGCTCATGAGTCAAGAGCGTAGCGTCTTGCCAACAAGCGCATGAAGTGTCGGTATGATCACATGGAGTGCTAGATGGCGATAAATTGAGAAGGGAGCACGCCCAAGCATCAGCCTGCTCAGTGAAAGGTGTCGGGAAATTTGAGCTACTTGTAGGCTCTAGAATTAAGCCCCCCTCTCGGGTCAACTGATGAGGAGCGACTTTTGGACTCAAGGTAACCGACCTTTGTCTAAGAAGATGGCCATACATTACTGGCATCCGCAGCGAGATTGTTGAGCAGCGGTCTTTAATGACGGTGAAATGGCTTGTGCTTCGCAAGGTTCAGTAAGTCATACACTCTCATAGGTGCTTTGTGTTGGTCTCACCTCGAATGAGTCGTTGGGTCAGCGGATAAGAGAGAGTGCAAAGTTTTTTGTCTACTTCTGCTCGATCGTCAGATTGGACCTGTACAAACTGGAATGCCCTACAATCAGCTCATCAATCCGCCATCTGCACAGCGTCCATATCAAGCTCATCCCCATCTTCAGTCTACAGATGGCATCATTGATACCCTGGAGAATAGCATTTCAGAAATGCCAGACTTCAGGTTTATCGGTCTTATCTGAAAAGGGTGTACGCCTATGATTTCTGCATCCGCAAAGCATCAAAGGCGGAACATGATGAGCTGGCTGTGGGTCGATTAAAGACATACCGTTTGTGCTTGCTATCGAACGGCTCGATTTCGTCTATCCTGCGTTTTGCTTGTCGTACAGCGGAAGAGCCATGATTGGTAGCGAGTTCTCTTATATCCTGTGGCGTGTCGAGTTGATCTTGGAGCCTCTGTGTATTTTTGCAAATAGCAATCTCACGCTGTAATTTTCTTCGGTGGCCAAGCTTGAATCTCAGGGCTTCTAGATGGTGCTCCTGGATGTCGAGCAACTGGTCCCAAGTCGTGAAGCCATGCGCCACTAGAGCTTCAGTGTATTCCATTAGCGAGAGAGATTGAAGGACTGCACATAACCGAGGGGAAGCAGTTATGACAGGATCGACTTCTTCAAGCTCTTCACTCTGGGTGCTGAGGTTTTCCATAGCGCGAACAACCTGTTCATGTTATTATGGATTAGGTCACTGTCCCTTTGTATGCACTCACTTGTATATTTCAAAGGAGCTTCTTCATGTCCTCTGCAACAGCGACTGCTCATTCCGGGCAGTTAGCAAGAGATCATGTACGTACTGTTGTTCTTCAAGATCAGGAATTGGAAGCCAGGACAACGCCCACCTCAGGTTTGCTCTCGTGGCGAGTCCAGAGCAGCCCATGGTGTCGGGTCGCGCAGACATTGGACGAGCCGCGGGCAGAGTGACGATCTTTGCCCTGCTTCTAGCTACTTCAACCTGTTATGGATGCTAGCTGCATGCTCTAAGAGTGGCGAGGCGGGACTTTTATGAGAAAGTGTTGATCCGAATCCGGATTTGGCCGCGAAAGCATGGAATCTCGTCGCAACGATGGGACACATCGTCGGGTATAGATCTGAGGTACACAATAGTGGAGCAGACGGGATATAACACGCGAAGCACACTCGCATGGACCCTGCAGGTCAAAGGAGGACTATCCATAGTACGCAGTTCAACGTCATGGAGCATGGAACTGAGGGAGAAGACACCGAGATGATGATGCGGCATTGCAGCGGCAAGACGGGAAACATGCGGCGGCAGATCTGGCCGAGATCTATCCGTGCTGCCGTGCTATCATCTGCTCACTGCCGCACAAACCATGCTGAGGTAAGGTACTGGTGCAATACACAGCACTAGTACTAATGAGGCGCTAGTCACGTGCCAATCAGTATAGAGAACACTCGCTAAGATCCTAACGATCTCTAGCGATTGTCTTATCAAATAATAAGTATGCGTTTAGCGATCACGTGGTAGATTCCTGACACCCTAAACGGCTCGGCGCCTGCAAACCTCACTTTCCCAAGGCCAACCCCACCCCACCCTGGTAATCTTACTATGGTACATCAAACCCTTGCGCAATAGTCAATACCAATGACATAACAGCGCTTATGAGAGGTGCCCATCGCATACCAAAATGGCCTGCAGCCCAAGCACCGCCAATTCCGCTGTTCTTCAGACGCGGGAGCAGGAATTTTCAAAGTGAGAAGGGCATTGTCACTTCAATCTTGCCCATTGGCACTGACCCGCCAATAGGTACTACCATCCGGATAACGACCAGGGCTTGCAAAGCAGCGTGCCATCGAGTTCGCATGATGTTGCTCTCACCGCGCTCGCTCAACTGGGTGCCCTGAGGCTCAACGCCAAAAGGTAATCACCCTGTGGCATCCGCTCCGCCACGGACAACGCTCACGCTCGGGACTAATGAATGACCGTGAAAAGATGCATGATCAGCTTGTTCGACAAAACACAGCAGTACGTGATCGCTGAAGCAACACGAACACTGTCGTTGAGATCAGACTCCGTCTACGAGAAGGATGACCAGCTATGGTTGGGCTGTGCCCTCTTGCCAAAAGAAAATGGTATCTGTACGCTCGTAATTGACCTTCCTGTCAACGCCTCTTCAGACGACCCCCAAAGCGAAAACTGCGGTGCTTGTATCATTCCAGATTTAAGCAAGGACACGAGGTTCCACGACAGAGCTTTCGTGACCGGGACACCACACGCTCGTTTCTACGTAGGAGCCCCGATTAAAAGTCCAAGAGGTATTCACATCGGCTCCTACTGCATCCTGGATGACCGGCCTCGACATGGAATCAGTCGAACTGAGTTGTTTTTTCTTAAAGATGCCGCAGATGCCGTCATGGTCCATCTTGAACTCACATGGGCTCGAGAGGAACGACAACGAGGTGAGCGGCTGATTCAAGGGCTGGGAAGTTTCCATGAAGGAATGTCAACTCTACGCAATCGGTCAATATCAATCACCTCCCCTGGTCTGGATGATCGATTCGACACTTTGTCCAGCTGGGAAAGGAGGCAGTCTGTGAGTGTCGGAGCTGATGGTGACATCTCTCTGCTTGCCAATACCACTGCCACGCCGAGCCCTCTTACTGAAATACGTGGGTCGCATCTCCCTGTCTCAGGCAAAAGCCCCTTAAGACAACCAGCAAATGTAGGAACTTCATTCGAATCTGGCCGCATCAATACCCATAGCTCGACCATATCTAACGAAGCGATTTTTTCACACAATTTGGACCTCAAGGATGCGCTTCTCCCAACTGGTGTCAAATCTACTTTTGCCCGTGCCGCGAATGTCATACGTGAGTCAGTTGAGGTTGAGGGGGTCATATTCTTCGATGCCAGTGTGGGCAGCCCAGGTGGATTAGTGCACGCATCCAAAGGAATGGAGGATTCGTCAGACGCAGGCGAGTACCCGCTATCAATTCGCACACCCACCCAAGCCCAAGAGCGACGAGCTAGAGACCAATCGACAAGTTCAAGTGATGTTTTGGCCTTTTCGACGCCTACCTTACAAAGCATCAGAGGAGATGCCACCCCGGACGGCTTTAGGGGGGTAGAAGAGCGTATGATTCAAAGGCTTCTTAAACGTTATCCCAAGGGCAAGGTTTTTCTATTCAGGGCTGACGGCTCGATCGACCCAGGGGAAAAGGATGTCCAAGATATTCAGATGGAAAACATTCGGCCACATATCATAGGAAAGAGACCACACCATCTTAAGGCCAGAGTACCATCATGGCGGCAAAACGAGGCGGAATTTCTTTTGAATATCTTCCCTGGAGCCAGATGTATTGCGCTCACCCCTCTCTGGGACTTTACGAGAGAGAGATGGTTCTCGCTTGGAATAGTATGGACGAGAAACCCCAGACGTATACTCAACGTCGAAAGTGATCTCAGTTACTTGACCGCCTTCGGAAATAGTATTATGGCAGAAATCTCCCGCCTCGATTCTGTAGCTGCCAAGAAAGCTAAAGCTGATCTGCTAGGTTCGATTTCTCATGAAGTGAGTTTACAGCTCCGACCTTGAGATGGCATTTGATTGACCACAGCTAGCTCCGGTCGCCTTTACATGGAATCCTTGCAAGTGTAGAGCTGCTAGAGGATTCGAGCATTGTACCCTTTCAAGCAAGTCTGATCAACTCGATCGATATATGCGGAAGGTAATGACAGTTTGAACACTGCTCAATCATGGCATATTACTGATGAATACAGGACTTTACTTGACACGATTGATCATCTGCTTGACTATTCCAAAATTAATCACGTATCTGAACACGCTAGACATTCTCGAAGAGCAGCAAGACTTGTTCAGCGCCCCGAAGCCACTGGTCGTATAAGTGCAGAGCAAGCTACCCAGCCAGCATCAGCCATTCATTCTGACGTGGATCTTGGTGCCATCACCGAAGAAGTCATCGTTGCTGTTTCCGTTGGGCATGAAATCAGAGTACCGATTAGATCAACACAAACCATAACTAGCAATGGGGCACTTGATCTGGAATCGGATAACCAACTCCCCAATAACACGACCCCGCCACCACAACCAAGACCCAAGATTGAACGAAAGACCTCGCAATTCGACCATGTTACTATCAGTATCGATATTAGCAGCTCATCAGATTGGAAGATGTGCACCGAAGTGGGCGCTTGGCGCAGGATAGTGGTAAGAGTGATGGTTTCCTAAAGCTGCTAGAATACCCTACTGACGAAACTCTACAAGATGAACCTTTACGGCAATTCTTTGAAGTACTGTGAGCAGGGCTTCATCAATGTCACCCTCAGATCAGAGCCAATAAAGAGCAAAGACGGTCTCCGTCGTTCGATGATCATCCTTAACGTCACTGATTCTGGCAAAGGCATGAGTGAGGAATACCTGCGAAATAAATTGTTCAAGCCGTTTGCGCAAGAGAATCCGCTTGCTCCAGGTACCGGGCTAGGACTGAGCATCATTCGACAAATCATCTTACTTCTCGGCGGCGACATCATTGTTCGGAGCCTACAAGACGTCGGAACTGATATCTTGGTAAGGATTCCAATGGTGCATTCCCAGGAACCTTTTGGTGACAGGCCAGCTCCATTGCTGGATGATATTTTGAGGGTGCGGGAAAAAACCAGAGGACTTGCTGTATGTCTCTCAGGTATGCCCGAGTATCTCAAATCTGAGGGAAAGCTGGAGACTGGGGTCGATTCAGGCCTCTGGGACCACAATAGTAACCATATGAGATCTGCCTTGGAGAGTCTATGCACCAATTGGTTCGGCATGGAGGTTACTGGAGCACAAAGGAAAGACATTCATCTAATCGGCGAGAACAGTCACAATTTCACCGATCTGACGAGCGGACAGCTATTGAACAGATTGGAGGACGAGCTGAAAGAGCCTACCGGCGATAACGTGTTGCAAGTTATCGTACTCTGCAAGACGGTATTCTCTGCCAGCAACCTCCAGAGGACATTCAAAAGCCAAGCCCGTCAAGCTGTTGTCTTCATCTCCCAACCCTGCGGGCCAGGCAAACTCGCGAAGGCTCTCACGCTGGTTCTTGAAAAGCGTGCGGATATCCTTTCGGGCAAAGCAGAAGACGGGCCACGAAATACGACTGAGACAAACAGACAAAGAGAGTCTTTAAGCATTGACAATGACTACGAGTCGATCCCCCCAATTGAACCAATCAGATCAACGGCGCTTCACTTTGACCACGACCAAATCTCGACCTCACTGCCTGTCATACCAGAGGCTCTACCTCATATGCAGACCACGACAAAGTCTGCAGTGACGCACCATGTAGAACAGAAACCTGCAACATTGTCACAATCATTGATACCTACAGGCGCCCACAGTTTCGAACCTTTTCTCCTTGTCGACGACAACCCTATCAACTTACAAGTCCTCAGCATGTATTGCAAGAAGAACCGATATATATACGCCACAGCGCGGGACGGACTCGAGGCATACAACGCATTCCAAACTGCATCTCCGCCATTCCAAACAGTCTTTATGGGTACGTGCGTTTAATCACTTATTTACCCTCCTGTTCTTCGTATTACAAATCTCACTAATACGTCCTCTTTAGACGTCTCAATGCCGGTCATGGACGGTCTGACAAGTACACGTAATATTCGCACGTTCGAGCACGAACATGAACGCACACCTTGTTCGATTATCGTGCTTACTGGACTCGGTTCTGCCTCCGTTCAGCAAGAAGCTTATTCGTCTGGTGCTAATCTCTTGCTCGTGAAGCCAGTCAGGCTCAAGGAGATTGAAAGAGTGTTAGCTGAGATAGCTGAGGAGAAAAGCAAAGCACTCAAGTGATGAGAGGGATTTGTTAGAGGGATGTCTGAAATGGCAGAATCATGAGCAGGTTAAAGATATCACTTGTTACTCATGAATGAAAGAAGGTGGGCGATATAAATATAGACTTTTATATTTGAGAAGATAAATATGTTAATCCATGAAGGAAGAGGGGAACGCTAAAAAGTAGTAGCAGGATATCCCCCCCCCCCCCCCCCAAAAAAAAAAAAA